>JAMKCH010044709.1:0-12509 GCA_023653785.1 Ophioderma brevispina
TTACTCTTTGTCATTCGCCTACTTTTGGCATTACCATTATTTGTTTTGGCATTGGCGTGATTTTGGCAATGCCTTCCTTGAGTATGCTTACTTTGGCACTGGCTTACTTGGAAATCAAGCCTTACTTTTGCATTGGCTTATTTTGGCATTGGCTTACTTTGGCTTGGATACTTTGGCATTGCGTTCTTTGGCATTGGTTTTTACTTTGGCATTGGTGTTTCCTTTGGCATTGCCTTGGCATTGATTATACTTTGGCATTGCCTTACTTCGGCATGGATTACTTTAAGCAAACACCTTCTTTGGCCTTGCCTTTCTTGTGGCATTGGTTTACTTTGGCAGTGGCTTACTTTGGAAATTGCCCTTACTTTAAAATAATGTCGAAAGATCGCGACGCTAGTTTCAGTACTTTTCTGCGTTGCTTACTTGGCATTGGCCTTTAGTTCGGCAATTGCCTTCCTTTGGTATTGGCCCTTATCTTTGGGAATTTTGAACGTGGCAGCTTTACTTGGTATTGCCTTCCTTTGGAATTGGCTTATTTTGGTATTTTGCCTACCTTGGCATTGCCCCTTTACTTTTTACATTACCTTCTTTGGCATTGGCTTACTTTTGGCATGTGATTACTTTGCTGGCATTGGGCCTTACATTGACATTAGCTTTATATTTGAAATGGATTACTTTGAATTGGCGGACGTTGGCATTGGCATTGCCTTACTTTGGCATTGCTTTGGAATGCTTTACTTTGGTCATTGGCGTACTTTGGCATGCCTTACTTACTTTGGCACTGCCTTACTTTGGCATTGCCTTACTTTGGTATTGCTTTATTTTGAATTGGCTACTTGGCACTGGCTTACTTACTTGGCATTGCCTTACTTTGGCAATTGGCCCTTTGGGCATATTGGCCCCCTTTACATTTGTATTGCGCTTAAATTGGAATTGACTTTTGTCGCAATTGCCTTACGTTGGCATTGGCTTAAATTAGCACTGTCTGACTTGGCATTGGCCTTCTACCCTGGCATTTACATTATTTGGCATTGGCTTACTTGGCATTGGCTTACTTTTGGCATAGACTTACTTTGGAATTACCTTACCATTGATTGGCATTGGCTTACATTGGAACGATTATTTGTTTTGCATTGCCTCGATTTGGCAATTGCCTTGGGCAATTTGGCCTTATTTGCCATTGACTTACTGTGGCATGTGCTTACTTTGGCATTGGACTACTTTGACATCTGGCTTACCTTGGAATTGCTACTTGGGTTGGGTTACTTACTTTTGGCAGTGGCTTACTTGGCATTGGCTTACATTGTATGGATAAACTTTTTGGCATTGATAACTTGGGATTTGATTACTTGACATTGCCTTATTTTGGGCATTGACTTACTCTGCAATTGGGCTAACTTCGCATTGGTTTTACCATGGCATTGGCTTATTTTGGCATTGGCTTACTTTGGTTTGGCTTACTTTGGCATTGGACACTTTGCCATTGGATTACTTCGCATTGGCCTTTGGCATTAGCGTCATTTGCATTGGCTTACCCTTGGCGTTGGCTTACTTGGTATTTTCCTTTTGGCAGTGGTTACTTTCGCCTTGCCTTACTTTGGTATTGGCTTACTTTTGGCATGGCTTACTTGGCATTGGATTACTTTTGGGCCATTGTTGGCATTGGCTTCCTTTGGCATTGGTTAGTTTGGCATTGGCTTTTACTTTGGCATAATTTACTTTGCCTTCCTTACAATTGAATTTTTTTTTTGTTTTTTGGCATTGGCTATATTGGAAACGGATTACTTTTGTGGCATTGCCTTTTGGGCATATTTGTCTTATCATTTGCATTGCCGAATTTGAATTTTGAGTTTGGCATTGACCTACTTTGGCATTGCCTTACTTCGGCTTTGGCTTACTTTGGTTAGCTTACGTTGGCATTGCCTTATTTTTGGCATTGCCTTTGGTATATTTTGCTTACATTTGGCATGGCCATGTTATTTGGAATGGACTTGCATTGGCTTTACATTTGTCTTGGGCTTATTTTGGTTAGCTTACTTTGGCATTGCCGTATTTTGGCATTGCCTTTGGCATATTGGCTTACATTTCATTGCCTTAAGTTGGAATTGAACCCCCACCCCAAAAAACACACCCCGGTTAGGGTTTTGGTTGTAAACGTACATTTTCTTTGACTGTAACTTTGACCCCTGGTTTTGACTTGCATTGACTTACTTTTCATGCCTACTTTTGCATACCTTACTTTGGGGCATTGCATTATTTTTGGCACTGTCTTTACTTGGCATTGACTTACTTTGGCATTGGCTTACTTGGTATTGCCTTACTTTGGCATTGGCTTATTTTTGCATTGGCGTTACGGTTAGTTCCAGTTTCCTGTTATGCCACCACATCTTCAAAAAATGACTGTATAATTGCAAACGCCACATGCAAAATGTATGTAACTTAAGGGTGTTTTTTTTAAAAATTAATTACCAATTTAAAAATGCATACATAACAGCTGAATTATAATTAGTATTTAATCAATATGATGTCGATTATGAGTGGTAACGAATACTATTAAAGAAAATATTGGCATAGACTTTTACTTTGGGCATGACCTTACATTGATTCGCACTTGGCTTACAACATTGGAAACGGATTACTACTTTGGCATTGTCTTATTTTTTCATTGCCCCTTACTTGGCATATTGGCGTTACATTGGCATTCATTGCCTTATTTTGGCATTACTTTGGCAATTGGCTTACTTTGGTTGGCTTACTTTGGCATTAGCTTACTTTGGGCATTGCAACTTTGGCATTGGGAACTTATGGCAGTGGCTTACTTTTGGCTTGGCTTACTTTGGTTGGCTTACTTTGGCATTGGCTTGCTTTGGTATTGCCTTACTTTTGCACTGGAATTATCTTTGCTTGGATTAACTTTGGCATTGCCTTTCTTTGGCATTGGCTTTCCTTTGGCACGGCTTACTTTGCATTGCCTTCCTTTTAAATAGTGTCGAAAGATCGCGACGCTAGTCTCATTACTTCTCTGCGTTGCTTTTACTTTGGCATTGGCTTACTTGGCATTGCCTTACTTTGGTATTGCCTTACTTTAATTGTCTTTGGCATTGCTTTACTTTGTTTTGCTTACCTTTGTTGAGTCTTATTTTGGTATTGTTTTACTTGGCATTGCCTTACTTTGACATTGCCTTATTTTGGCATGGCTGCTTTGGCCTTGGATTACTTTGCGCCATTGCCCTTTTTGGCATTGTATTACTTTGGCGTTTTCCTTACTTCGCATTGGATTTACTTTAGCAATACCTTACTTGGCATTGCCATTACTTTGGCACTGGTTTCCTTCTTTGGCATTGGCTTACTTTGGCATTGCCTTACCTTTTAAATAGTATCGAAGATCGCGACGCTTAGTCCATTACTCTCTTCGTTCTTACTTTGGCAATTGGCTTATTTCGGCATTCCTTACTTTGGTATTGCTTACTTTGGAATTGGCTTTTGGCATTGGGGGGGGGGAAAAATATTGGCTATCTTTGGCATTGATACTTTGGCATTGCCTTACTTTGGCATTGGTTTTACTTTAGAAATACCTTACTTTGGGGCCATTTCCTTCACGTTGGCATTGGGTCCCTTAGCATCTGGTTTAACGTTGGCACATTTCCCTTACTTTAAATAATGTCGAAGATTGCGACTGCTAGCCATATTACGTCCTCTGTATTGCTTTACTTTGGCATTATCTTATTTTGGCATTGCCCTACTTTGGCATTACATTACATTGACAATTAGCTCATTGAAACATGGCTTTAACTTTGGAATTGCTTCATTGGCATTGGTCTTACTTTGGCATTGACTTCTTGGCATTGCCTTACATTGACATTAGCGTACCTTGGAATGGATTACTTTGGAAAATATGGCGACCTTTAGCATTTGCATACTGCTTACTTTGGCATTGACTTTGGGAATTAACTTTACCTGGTATTGGCCCGTACTTTGCATCACTTAACTTTGGCATTGCCTTATGGGCATTTGGCTTACATTTGATATTGCCTTAATTTGGAATTGACGTTGGCATTGTCCTCTACTTTGGCGTTGGCCTAATTAGGCACTGGCTTATTTGGCCATTGGCTTATTTTGGCATTGGCTTATTTTGGCATTGGCTTACTTTGACATTGGCTTACTTTGGACTAGACTTACTTTGGAATGGCCTTACAATGGATTGGCATTGTTACATTGGAAACGAAGTTATTTTGGCATTGCCTTATTTGGTATTGCCTTGGCATATTGGCTAATTTGCCATTGATATTGGCTTTCTTTGGCACATTGGATTACTGTGAATTGCCCCTACTTTGGCATTGCCTTACATCTGCATCGCTAACTTGGAAAAATGGTTTACTTTGATTGGCTTACTTTGGCATTGGCTTACAATTGGCATTGCATTTATTTTGGATTGCCTTGGAATTGCTTTACTTTGGCCGTTGGGGTATTTTGCATGCTCTTTACTTGGGATTGCCTTACTTGGCCATTGCCTTACTTGGATTTGCTTTACTTTGGAATTGGCTTCTTGAACTGAGCTTTACTTTAGCATTGCAGATTACTTTGGCACTGCTTTATTGGCAGTGCAGTGGCAAGCATTGCCTTGCTTGTGCAGTGCCTTACTTGACATTGGTTTACTTTGGTGGGTTATTGGCGTACTTTGGCATGGCATTGCCTTACTTGGCATGCCTTGGAATTGCTTTACTTGGTATTGGCGTACTTTGGCCTTTGCATTACTTTGGCACTGCCTTACTTTGGCATTGCCTTACTGGATATGCTTATTTTGGAATTGGCTACTTGGCACTGGCTTACTTTGGGAGATTGCCTTACTTTGGCATTGCCTTGGCATAGTGGCTAAGTATTATTTGTATTGCCTTCATTGGAATTGACTTTGGCATTGCCTTACGTTGGCGTTGGCTTAATGAGGCACTGGCTTATTTGGCATGCCTACCATGGCATTGGCTTATTTTGGCCGTGGCTTACTTTGGCATGGCTTACACTTGGTATCGCACCTACTTTTGCATTGGATTACTTTGGCATTGGCTTCCTTTGACTTTGGTTTAACTTTGATGGATTGCCCTTACTTTCGGCATGCTTTGCAAGGCTACTTTTTACTTTGTTTGGCTTACTTTGGCATTGCCTGCTTGACTTATTTTGGCATTGACTTACTTTTCTTCAAAGTAAGTATTGGTTCTAAATAGTGTCCAAAGATTGCGACGCTAGTCTCATTACTTTTTACGTGCTTTGGCATTGGCTACGGTTGATTGCTAATTGGCATTGTCTTACTTTGGCACTGCGATTACTTTGGCAATGCCTTATTTTGGCATTGCCCTACTTTGGCATTGCTACTTTGGCATTGGCATCCTTTCGCTTGTTTTGGTTGCTGTCTACTAATCGAATGATTTGACCCGAAATTGTCCCGCGCTAATTGAACTCTTGTCTCGACTACATCTTGCGACGACTACCAACGATGTCTACACGCTAGGTGAATCTTGCGAAACCGCGGAGACAACGCTGTAATCTGATGCAGAGACCTCCGTTTCGGGTTTAATTGGATGCAATGGACCCCAGCCTTGATTTCAAGGTTATACAGGAATCAGCTTTTTTAAATATGTTTCCAATCATGTTAAAAGAACATGACCCTCTTCTCAGATTACAAGGTTCTACAGGTATATGTATATATGGATTATCGTTAGGAGTTTTTTTTTGTTTTTTATGGGGAAAAACTGTAAAAATGATGGAAAAAAGAAGTCATTTTGGTGGGTACAATGGGTCAAAATTAAAGGTTGCTTTGATTCAGGCAATTGTGTGCAAATTGTTTTCCTGTCTTAAGATTTAAATGAGGAATATTTTTGCATCATCTGTTATGCTAGTTTTCACGAATAGGTCCCATATGTCCATCGAATCCAATAGTTGCCAATAGCTTTTGACTATATTCGCCATTTTGGGTAATAATCAGACACGTAAGATATTCAAACTATTTCCTTTATTTCATTCGATTAGGAAACATTTGAAGCACGTTTTTAAAAAAATTGGAGCAACTTTTAATTTTTTGGCCCTTGTCAAACCAAAATTGACTTTTTCCACCATTTTTTTGCCCGTGTATAACCTTGTAAATCCAAGCTGGACCATGAAGGGGTGTGAGGTTGCTTCCAAGCGCCATCAATTTTTGTTGATTATCAATGCATAAAATACTTGTATACCAAAACTCAACAAATTTTATCCAGACTTGCACACTCACACTCTCCTAGTGGTAAAACTGGGAATAGCACAGTTTTTTTTTGAGCAAACTGTCGGGATCCCAACATATATAACGCATGATAGCCGAAAATGACGGGTTTAAGGTAACTTTAATTAACAAGCTTTGATGTCCGTTTTCACCATGCTCACGAAGAACGTAATATTTAGGTTGTTAATATGGTGTCAACACTACAATTGAAAGACACAATGGCAATTTGAATTTTTTTGAGGAAAAAATGACTGTGGCTTTAGGATTGAAAGCAATCAAAGGGAAGTAATTTTGTTCTCTTTCGGGTGCATTCGGCTGGAAAATAAACACGGTCTTTTCGTCCTAGCTATCCATTTGAGCCTGGTAAACGTCAGGCAAACAAACAGAATTGGAGCAGCGAATATTGGTCCGTCGGCTTCAGTGACAAAACTTGAGATATCGCACACAGAACATGAATGGGCACCGTGAAAAGAGTTTTGGATAGGTTGGCTGGTCCTTGCTGAATGGGCACTATCGTTCACCTATTGATTCAAATTGTTGGGATCGACACCTAATAATGCCCATCTAATGTTATCTCTTTTGTGTCAGGGAGATAAATTTTGAGATTTATGAAAGAGGACGGTCTACTATTTTCACATGGAATGCAAAAATCTGTAAAGCGTCCGTGAAATGTTTCCCTGTGATCGCTGAGTCGCTGAGTTTCACAAAAATGGCCGCTAGGTTCAGCAACTATACAGTAAGCCATTCCTCGATCTATGTATAGGTAAGTGAAGAAGTCCTAATCATTTTTGTGAGTTTCCTTCGTGCCGGAGCCATCTTGTGACTAGATCTTCATTTAGAAACATAATTGTGAAAGAAACGACACCTAGAAATGTTTGGTGTTTCTCAAGATACGATTTATCAAATTTAATTCTACTCTTAATCCCCTGTCAATTTTTCCCTCAATCAGGCCTATGAATAATTTTATATAATGACGCCAAGTCCGTCGCTTGTGTTTGATTTTAAATATCGAAAACCCTCTGTTCGGTGATCTGATTAGTCCATTCACACTGAATCTTGACAATGTAAATATGTTTAAATAAACCGTATACTTCTTATTTCTGCACCAATTACAGGTCTTGGAGAAATATACGACCGGATAATTCGTACAGCCACAATGCTTAAATTAACCCGAGGGCGGTGTCTGTTTAATAATCAATCTTGATATAAATGGCATGCACTTATAAAATATGTGTGAATGGTTACAAGCAACATGCAGATGGATTGAATTACTACCCCAACCCACAACCGCTATAGTATTACTATTTTTTCATTTATTTTCTATTGTTATTACGTTATTTATGTGTATTGTGTTGTATATGCAGTAAATATCCATGCTGATGGGTACTCTTATCCCCAAATATGCAATAAAAATTAAAACCGAATTTATTTCACCGACTACTGGAGATCAGAAAGGGAGGGAGAAAGAAGGGGAGAAAGAATCGAAAATATAGTTGATCTATATCAAAAGTCTGATCCATAACTCGATAGATCTGGAAATTGTAGGTAGAGGTTTTGAAAGGGACATAACACGCTTAATTTTGAGTGTACATAGTGATAAATTACTTGAAACGATTCAAACATTGATGATATTACAAATAAATGGTTCGTAATAGAGACAAAAAATGAAAATCGGGAACTGATGGCGCATCCATGTTGCCAATAATCACACGGCCATAGTGACGTTTCGGCATACCGCGCCCAATGCTACGTCCCCCCCCCCCCCCCCCCCCATGGCTATCGTTTTAGTCTCAGATAAATGCAAACAAGTCATTTTACTTGTGAGTATCTAACATGTCTAATAGGTTTGTATACTTTTGAATCGACGCACATCTGCAGATTATATTCCAATAAAGAAATAACTACTTCACACATTAACCTCAATACAAAGACGAGTAGGCCTCTTCCGGATGTACAGATTTTTAACCACAGTAATCCAATGGAATAGGTAAGCCACCTGTCCCACGTTCAGCTGCCAGATTGCAAAATAGTGTCATTCCAAGGTACGCAAGGTCTCAATGATTTTTATGCGTGGAATTTCAAGTGATTGTATAGCCTGTTACATTGAAGGGACTCTCAATAGAAGGCTCTACTGAGCATTACATGCTGAATAGCTTATCATTTGGACAATTGTCCCGTTTTTTAAAACATAGAATAAGTGGGACTTTTTGTGAGACATCCACTATATACTCCGCTAAACTTTCATCACACACTCTTCATTTGTTGGTAACGGGGCCGCTCCCAGCAACCCAGCGAACACTAGGCAAATCGGTATAGCATGATGTCTCCTTTCAGTTGAGTCATGATTGCAGTCAAATACATTTTTCCCATTTTCGGTACTGTAAAGTCTACGTCTATACTTTCAAATTTCCATTGCAATGGTTTTTGGTTGTTGTTTGTGTTTGTTGTTTGTTTTTTGTTTATTTGTTGGTTTGTTTTTGCCATTTAAACAAGCCTTGTGTGTTTTTCAGAACTTGCCTTCTGTTTACATTAAATATCTTCAATTGAATGTGTTTTTGTTCAAGTCAAGTTCAAGCACGCATAGTTACGCATTGAGACAGATTTTTACTTTTTCGATGTGATCATCACAATTACGGTTATTCTTTCGAAATCGAATAGTTCTTGCCTTTGGTCTCCTCACCAAATTATAATCCCGCAAGAAGCGTCGAAGGGAGCTCGGTTTTGTACAGTTAAAACTGTTTCTAGGTTATTTTATTTCCATTTTTTACAACTGGGTATAGGATGATGTGTTTAAAACTTTTTTGTGATTTGTTTTACAGTACATTAAGAGGCTATTATTTTAGTTGATTATTCGTGAGACCTCGAGTTAATCCCTAATTAGAGAGAAATTGTATATATGCAATTGCGGCATTTTCGCATAGGTCTATTAGCGTCTTTTGGATGTGAGTATATTTAAGGCTTATTTATTCGACGAAACGAAACGAAACAGGCTCACGGCACCCATGGATCTACACGCTTTATTCCGCCCGTCAGAGTATAAAACGTATAACGGAAATAAAGCGTGTAATCCAATGGGTGCATGAGCCTGTTTCGTTTCGTTTCGTCGAATATAATAAGCCTATTTTAAATGGTTTTTTAAGAGTTGTTAGTCGCTCCCAGCTCAGAAAAGATACTTACTCTAGTGAAAGAATTGTATTAGCCTTTAACAATGTTCCATTTCTCTGGCCCCGTACCGTTTAAAAGACGTCAGGAGGACCAGACAGCAGGTCACGCTGGCATGCTTTATTGTCTTTTTCACATGAAGAAAAACAATGGTGCAGCGCTGACTTTCGTTGGTAGAAAACGTTTTTTGAAAACAACTTGTTTTTGGTATTTCAGCTTTAAAAAGTCATTTTTTGTTTATTTTACAAATATTGCAGCAATGTTGGCTAAAAGTCTACTTCATACCTCAGGATGGTATAATTATAATGATATTTTGGGGGTGAAAAACAGGATGAAAAGTGAAAACATCGGTTTAAATAATGCGTGGTCTTGACAAATTCAGGAGCCGCACATCATTTTAAAAGTTGACGCATAGTCATAAAAGGACATCTTATCTGTAAAAAATCTGTGCACGTGAGCTGTATTCTGTTTTTTGAGAAATCTAAGACACGGTTAGTTCACAGTTGCCATTTGAACATGAATTCCGCTATACTTTAACATGGCGAAAAACAATCACTGAATCTGCAACAGACCTGGGGCAATCACAAAAGAGCAAGGACCGTGTCTTTTGTGTTTGTGCAAATCCATGCCTTCTGACCTCGTACCACAATTTCTACGGTTATGCAATTGTGTCCACTGTGACCTCAGGACTGACTACCTGAAAGACGTCAACCATTTTTGCCATTTCATTTCTCAAGATATGCGAGGTCCTTCTGAAGGATTTCACAGTCGTTGATGAACCATTGTTCGATAATACGACACAATCATTCATACTGCAATAATGCAAGCATATATGATTGAAATCATCAGGCAATATTGATGTCAATAAGAAGATGGCACAATAACGTGCCTGAAGAATCTTGAAGCAACACCCAACAACACTTCAAACATTTGCTGTTTTTTTTTCACCAGAAATCATAATATCAATATGGAGTGAACGTTAATACAACATTAACCACCGTGAGCAACACTCTACGGGCAATGGACGATATCAAAAGCTTTAACGAAGTCTAATACAATTGCATCAACGTCAGCACGGTGTTTGTATCATGCTGGTCTGGCTGGCGTGAGGAATCTCATTATTTTGCAACAATTGGTGTCAACGAAACAGTCTGATTTGATGGATCTCAGTGCGACCCCCTTCTTGAAAATAGCGCTAGCATTTGATTCGACCAAAGCTCTGTGGTAGCTTAATTGGATTGTTTTGCATTGCAGATTTTAAAGATAGGAGATAATTTTCTTAGCATTTTGAATCGCAAACGGTGATCCCATATGACCAAGGAGCCTTGAATGGGATAAGTTCTTGAGTAACTTGAGTATATCACACGTTGACAAATCAGAGTTGGAACTCTGGAGTAATTTTGTTCCCTGCCCCTTATAGGTGTCAAGGAAGGCCAGAGCCCTCTCTAACCGATAAGTGCTTCGCTTTCATTACGTTGGAGCTGACTACTTACTACTTACCGTTTTCCACAATGCCCGCTATGCCTGATGGATCAAGGCATCGGACCAGAATTCATCCAATTTCTACAAATTGTAAGGAATCAAAAAAGTATATCCGTAGGATATTCATGTTAAGTTGTTCAGTTTCCTTGGCATTCTCAGAGTGTACATACTTTTCCACTTACGATGAGTACTGTCACTAATAACTTCTGATAATTCCTCCTCGTTTTTTATCCTCAGACACGTCGAGATGTTCTGGCAATTTCGAAAATTGAATCTTGACCTTTAACATGGTGAAGGAATAAGGGTTTCATTCTTGGCAAACAACATGGTTGCTCAACCCTACTCCCATTATCCTTCCGTGACCGCGCGCGCCCAGCATTCCTCATGAAGGCTGCAGCAAAATTCCGTATTGTTCTTCTTTATCTACCTTCATGTTGGCTTCATTAAAGTTTTAAGTTTCTTGACAGGAGCCCTTCTGGATTAACGGTCCGTGGGGTTTGCCAACAAGATGAAGTTGTCTGATATCCCTGGGCATGTATTAAAGCTTTAGGATTTGTCACAAGTGTAGTTCAAGACATTGCAATGATGGACAGTGTTCCTCACAAAGAACCCTAAAGAAAGATTCTTGTGCCTCGAGCATCACACAGGGAAACAACGAATTACTTTCTTGAAAACTGGGAATAATCTAACATGGAAATCTATTATGTATTCTTCCTGAGGGTGTTTTTAAGGTGTTGCATTTAAACGTGCATCGATATTCTCTCCCCAAAAACCTTTACAACGGGGATAAGTTTAAGTACACCTGCCCCCTATGTTCCGAAAAGGGACTCCTCTTCACATTCTTATAACTGCAAACGAATGTTTGACCATCCATACCGTTGACGGCAGAATAATATCATCTGCATTTTCATCACTGCTGTTTTAAGATAGCAAGATTAAAGACAAAGTCATGATTACTGATGATTAGAAGGATATCTTAGTGGATGAGGGACAGTTTCCCCTTGACTTATTCTCCGGCTTACTTTTCAAACCAGATATTGTTCTTACTTTTCCCCGCTCAAAAAGTTATTTTTTGCTCACGTAACATACGTTTCCCCCCGATTTTTAGTGAAAAACAATTGTCCGCAGGGAAGATTGACCTCCCCTACCCACCCCGTCCCCAGGCTTTTGTGTCCCTGATTTATAATTTTTAACAACATTAAATTTTTCCCTCTTTGTCTCTTGCACGAAATCAATTGCAATTAATAATGTAGTCCAAGACCTGCAAAAAATGACAGAGTTAATTTCACATTTATTTTTTCCACCTTCATTTAGGTTGCTAAAATGTCACTTTGCTATTACCATTCGAGCGTAAATTTACTATTCACTTTTCCTGGCGAAGTTTCAAGGATTTTGCCTATATTTTGCTACTTATTTATCACGTATATGAATGTTTGCTCTATCTTCCCTGCATTATGAAGGAAATGGCTGGCAACAACAAGCTCCTCCATGACAGATCCATAATTTCAAATACAAAAAGCGGACAACTGCTGAACAGATGAATGCTCACTACTTTGGAAAATTAAACAACTCAACAGAAGAGAAAGGAAATGGTAGAAAGACGGGTAAGGAGTGAGAA
>JAMKCH010044710.1:0-32584 GCA_023653785.1 Ophioderma brevispina
CCTCGCTGTTCAACTCGCCAAAGTACAAATCGCCCATGCACACTCGCCATATAGCCCTCCCGAATGTTATGGTAATTTTCCTGCGGTATGAACGCACTTTTTGAAGTTACAAATCGCGTGTTAGACAAGATGCTTCACTGTAGCAGTGGCTTGTAATGGGATGATTTTCATGTATAATATGATTCTCATTTATACCCTACTATTACAAATAACTTCGATGAAGTCAAAAATCGTCTTGGCGTACGCGGCCTTTTTATGTCAAGGGGGTATATTATATACTGTTGACAGCTCCTGAATATTTAATTATTTTCTGTGTATTATTGTATTAATTTTCTGTATTAATAAATCATGTTTTAAATTTAATCAATTAAATTATGATGTATACTGGAAAATAAGAAACTTGCAATGTGTTGTGCAATAAGCATGACTAGTCTGATTGACCTAGTTCTAAAGGGACTAGTGTGTGAAGACTTTCTGAAGAACATGTCAGAATATGTTCTCAGTTATAGAGGACAATACAAGCACAGTGTCTTATCATCGTCATTCTAAGAATTGGATAAGGTTCTTTGTTACCTATAGGAAGCAAGATTGCCCACCTGTTGATGAACAATTTAGACTTTGTGTAATTGCTATGTCAAAACACTTCAAGCACAGGACGTGGACTTCCTTTAAACTTGTTTCAGCGAACTGAAAGATTGTGCAAATTTTGACTTGTCTTCGCTTGTTTTTGTGCAATCATGGGAAATTTGCTGTGACAAATTCTTTTGCAGTTATTTTTCCCCGTTGCCAGTTGTCCAGAGTTTCATCGAGTGGTAGACACCCCTCCAACAAAGGTGTAAACTTCTAACACTTGATTTAATAAAACAATGTTTTTATTATAATTTCTAGAAAATTGCCTAGAATTTGTCAAGAGCTGCTCAAAAATTTGGTACCTTTGGAAAACCAAAGGTTAACATTAAAATTCCAGCAGGACATTGCTTCTTTACCAGTGACGTTTACCTTTAACGCTCTGAGTACCTGTATGGACATTATTTACCGAGTTGCAGTTATACTTCCAGTTGTTCTCAAGTCTACAACTTCACACTTATCGGCCGGTCCCTAGCGAAAAAGGACTTTGCGATTTGCTTGGCAATAGTTGTCGCCAAGGATTTATGTGGGAGCTGTTCTACGCGCACCCAACAGTGAACTTTGAACTTTATTTTAACCTGATAGGGGTTGTTTTTAATTTGATTTAAGTAGGTAAGAAATAGTAGATAATAATTTTTGTGCATTGTTAATTGTATGATTGACAGATTCATTTATTTATATCTTCAAATAATTGCGTTGAATTAAATCTTGGTCAAGTCAATCTTCTACAAATCGTCAGTGTGAATTTGTTTTTATTAACCACGGAGGTTACTTTTCGGACCTTGAGTACGTCTCTTAACATACACTACAAACAAATGCATGGAAATTTACAGTAATATACCTGTAAAAAGGGCCTAAAAATGACAGCATTTTGCAGCAATTTGGAACACAGCCAATAACAGTGTTTTATGTTAAATTTCCAGGCCCGTATTATGGACCTACTTTAAACTGTCGCTCTTTTTCCAATAGGCCATATCTTAAAGTTTTCATTCCAGCATCTTCTAATTCTTATTCATTGTTCACTAGATATCCTCGAGAAAGCTTATTTTGAGTTGATTCCGATCTTCGGTTTGTGTTATGAGCAATTGCTTGTTTTCCACGGATCCCATAGCCATGTCTCATTTCGGTCCGTTTACGGGCCAGAAGAATACCAAATTGCAAATTCTCTATATAGAAGAAGAAGAAACAACTGAATGTGTACGTGTTACACGGACGAGAGTAAGAGACATGGCGAAATGCCCGTTAATATTACGGAATTTTACCATTTTACAGTGAAAAGCAAAAGTTTAACAGTATTATAGGCCGCTACAAGAGCTGGAACTACGGCCGACGGGCATCCTTCCGCTAACACAATACGATTAGAAAGTACAACTTTACGGGTTTTGAGCTGAATTAGTTTTACATCATTGAAAACTAAATTTACGGAACACAATGGTAAAACCAGTAAAATATGGCTATTGGTTGGACAGGCTTAACCTAAAAAGGAACGGTAATATTTACGCCCAGTTCAAACTTTTTCTTCGTCGACGAAAGCATCCCCCCCCCCCCCCCCCCCCCCCCCCCCCCCCCCCCCCCCCCCGCTCCTGGCAGTTTACAAATTTTGCGTGCCCCCTGATTTATGAGAAGGATGAGGATGTCTCATTTAAAATGTTAATGGTATCCATCCTCTCCTGATGTTAAATTTGTCCTGTTCTCCCCTATCGCTGATAAGTTTATAATGATTGACCCTCTGTCTACGGTGGTCGGCTATTTTTCTACTCATCACCAAATATCTACAGTGTTTTCATTCCTTTTAACCATTTTGTTGGCAGATATGGATGCCGGTATAATACTGTCAAATTCGAAGCATTCAGAACAATAATTCGGAGGAAATCCGCGAGGTGCAAGAGGAGGCTCTATCGAGGGTGAAACAGAGACTCACTGATATGCAGCACGCTGTGGATGAGAAATGTACTTTGAGGGAGACCTCCACGATAGGAAACTCAACCTTCTTTTCTATGGAGCAGAGGAGGTGAGCAAAAAACTGTCTACGGTGTTTGTAGTACGTTGCTTCTTCCATACAGATTCCATACATGTCTCGTAGAGATGCGGCATGCAGTATCCATTGGTCAGTGCACATCGCTGCTCGGGGACGCCAGATATGGTCAGCACCCAAGGTCCGACCCCCTTTATTGTCAAATTTGCAGCCGTATGGTAGACAGAGGATATATCCTGGAACAGGCAAGAGAAAAAGGGGTTATATAAGAGGCAGAAAAACCAGTTCATGGTATTTACTAATTACCAGCAGAAATGAAGAGGAAGAGAGGAGCTTTGGTAAAATGAAAGCAAGACAAAAGTTAAGGAGAGAAGGTAAAGTTACACGCATAAGAGTCAGTGGTACAAATGTCATCGGAAGGAGACAGTTAGTACCGAGAGGAGGAGGCGCCACAATCAGGGGCCCTTGGGGAAGATGCACCATAAACATGATATAAACAAGTATAATACTAGTGAAATTGCCAGAATTTGATGAAAACAGGAAGCTACCTTATAATCACCCTTACATTAGTATTCCTTACAAAGTTAATATTTTGAAATGCTGTTTTGTTTATTTTTTCAGAAAGATTTTTATTAAAAGATTGTTGCAAAATAATTGATAGGCGGCAGTAGGAAAATAACGAAATTGTTTAGATTGTTTTAACTTTTCCCACACTCCTACAAGTGTAAGAAAGGTATTACACAGTCTGGACCAACTCTTGACTATATTTGGACTATTTGATTATATACCGTACAACTCGATCATAATGCTATCATAGGCAACGGTGGACGCTGATGAATGAAATTTCTAGAGAATGCTAAAAACTATAATAGCGCCCTCTTGCAATAAGGATAGTCCAAACTCACTTGTTAAAATGCCCCCGAATTTGAAAGGACAAATACAAATGTGTTGGCCGGCGTATAGGGCGCTCTCACGGAAGGCGGAACAAACCAAGCAAGCAGAGATTACAAAAATCACTGAAAATAACTGAATTTTCAGGTGAAGCAGGTGCAGATTGTAATCTTCGCATGGACGGGTCACATGCCTGAATGATCTGGTATCGCGAATTTGGCAGCGCGGTTCGGGGTTTGTCTCAGGTTTTGCTTCAATGTGAACTGGTGGTCCAGATAATCCAGGCATGCGAAAGATTACAATAATGACTGCTTTACCTGCAAATTCAGATTATTTCAAGTGATCTTTTGTATTCTCTGCTTAGCGTGATGTTCTGGACAAGTCTATTTGCTAAATTAATCTGCTCACCTGAAAGTTAGATAGATATTTGCAAGTGATTTTTCGTAATTCTCGGCTCTTCTTGCTTGGGTTGTTCTCCTTCCTGAAAGACGTCCTATTACTCTCTAAATGCAAAGAGTGAATTTCACTCTTTTAGCGTGACTACAGGAGCCACTCCGAAAAGGTGAAATTTTCAAACCTTTGAGAGTATGTTTTTGCTTCAAATTGTTTCTTGATAATGTAAAAAAATAATAAACATTTATCTTTTTAACTAATCACAGAAAATTGATCAAAATAAAAAATGTTTTGAAAAGGTGTCTGTGTGAAATTTCACTTTTTCAGAGTGGGCCTGTATTTACTTTTGTAGTCACTCTAAAAGAGTGAAATTCACTCTTTGCATTTAGAGGTAGCTGCAACACATTACTTTCAAATTCGGGTGCATTTAACAAGTGAATTTGGACTATTATTATTGCTAGAGGGCGTCTATTATAGTTTTCGCATTCTCGAGAATTTCATCAGCGTCCACCGGTGCCTATGATCGAGGTTTTTACGGTAATGTTTCATTGTGTGGAATTATGAAATTAAAAGTTAAAAAAAAAAATTAAGAGGAAGTAAAAAAATTGGGAAACATGTTATTGATAAAGTGTTGCTATTGGATATCTATGTGTAAAAAGGTGTAGAAGATAATGTGCGATATGAGATTTCGGTGCTTTTTGTTTGTACCACTTTGGCCTGCCTGTGGACTTTGTTGATTTTGAGCATCAATGTGCAACACTCGCAAAAGTCTGTGATTTTTCATTTAGCACATTTGATTAATTAAAGGCTGTAATAGGCCTATGATTGAGGTGATTCAGATATAATTAAAACCACGTAAAAATCATTCTTCTAATGGTGGTGTTATGTGTATAGAAATGTCTGTGTTCAGTTACTTGCTCAGAACCTATCGTTTAAATAGCCGCTGGCAGCCCATATTAAAAAAAAATGTTGCTTCAAGATGGTCCAAAACATTGATATTTTTGATTGGTTGGGTAAAGCTATTATACATTAGCCTTTACCTTTGTTGGGCCGGACGGTCGCCCTGTGGGGAAACAGATCGATCGTGTGATAAAAATCACTCCGGAGTGGATTTAGTCGGTAGCGATGAGATCATGGCGTCAAACCGGGGGTAAACCCTGGTTGCCAGTCTGTGGCCTTTTTTTAATTTTTATGACAATGAGCACGAGTTTGTGATATTTGCGTTAGTGGGAAAACTCCGAAAATACCTTATAAATTGCCTGGGTTGGCTTTGACTCTTGTTGGGGCTCTGTACTGTTTGGTGGTTTTGCCCTGTTTATGTGTAAAATTTTCCATCTTCCAGTGCCTAGTCAATTTTGTACGAGCAAATTAACGGATTTTCTTATTATGTGGAAATGGTGCCAGTGCTACTCTAACGAGTAATTTGTAAATTTGTCTTGAATAGGTGCTTGGTTAATTACAGTAACAACAATTTTGATAGGCAAATATAATTCTTTTATACGTGCTATGTGAATTGCATCAAAATGGTTAATCAATGGTTATATTTGATAGTTAAAAATTGCTTGTGGTCATGACATTCCGTATTTATTGTATTTTTTATTTCTACCTGTGCGGGTCGATCCTATGAAAAATTCCTTTTTTTTCAATGTTTAAAGTTTGTTTGGATACTATTTGTTTACGTTAAGACAAAACAGCAGAGCTATTATCGTAAATAAAATAACTGGAACACGAACGTGAAGATGTCATACAATAGAATATTATTTACTACCTTCACATATATTTAGGCCGACACTGGATACTATACGGTATATTACAATGCGGGTATTACAAAACTTTATGACCGAGGTTAAAATAATCAAACATTTTTTTGTCTAAAGCATCAATGAACTGCCCTAGCTTTGTCGATCCGATTTGAAAAACGTTAGGGGACGTATTGCATTTTTGAGAAAAAAAAGAAATATTCGATATAATGTACAAGATGTCCATTTTGCGAAAGAAATTGAAAATAATGTGAAATCCGCCGAGTGGGGTTTAGATAGTTACTTTAGTCCTTATAAAACCAACGCCAGGGGAGTAGATTCTGTTAATAACAATTTGAATTATAAGGTTATAACTCCAAATGTGATACAAATTGCCATATGTTGGCTTTTAGACATTGAGACTAAATAATTTTCAAAATTACTCTAGGGTCAATATATATGGCCCCAATAATGACAGTCCTGAGTTTTTTGATTGCCTTATGAAACGATAGCTGATTTTAAAAATCTCATAACATTGGTGCGGTGATTGGAATATTGTTATGGATTCCCAACAGTAGATTTGTTTTAACTATGTAAGGGTAAATAACCAAACGCCAGAGAGAGCGTTTTCTATGGTGTAATGAAACTGGATTTGATTGACAATATGCGTGTTTACACGAATCCAGGTAAACGTCAGTATACTTGGAGACAACATAATTGATGTAAAACAATCAGATTAGATAATTATAATACTCATTCGAAAGAATTATTTTAACTTTTAGATTGCGATATTAAACCCGGGCTATCGTTATACCGCTCACGCTATTATATTATAGAATTCAAGTTGAGACTTAAACAAAAATGGACTCGTGGAAACGGTTCTGGAAATTAAATAAATCTCTTTGAAAGATAAAGAATTCGTTGATCTAATCAAAGAAACAATGGAAAGTAGTGGAAAAATCTGCAGTCACCCCATATGTTAGTTCTAATCTTAGAAATATCCATCCTAAAGAAGTCCAATTCACAATTAATGATCATATTTTCGGAAATGGTTTATACTAGGATAGAAGCAAACCATTCTTACTCGGTTATGGAAAAGGAGGGAGACAATGCGTATAGAAAAAGATCTTCTTTGAACGGGGATATTAGGAATCTTTTCGATAGGGTATTCAGGTGAGCATGGTTGAATGAGTATTAAAGTTAAACAGGAAGAAAGGAAGTTAGCGAGGTTAGTAAGGCAAAAATGGATGGCGTATCCGTATTGATTAAGATCTAGAACAAGATGGATTGAAGAAGTGAAAAACCCTCTCCAAATTTCTGAAATATGGAAAAAAAAAACGTGAATTTGTCAATAAAAACTATTGGTCGTTCTTGTTAGTATATGAGAGTGATAATATCGATTCATGAGTCTAAAAATCTCCGGAAACAAGCCATTTTACAACCATCTGTATTGTCCTACCGTGATATTAGATAGAAAATGTAAGACATATTAGATTCATTTTGCAAAATAGTATGCAGCTTCTTTCAGACGAGCAGCGGGATAAGCTTGAAGGTCCTCTCTCATATAACGAACTTCTAACACGTATAAGAAATGGTTTAAAAACGGCAAATCATCAGTTCAGGGGTTTGGATACGAATTTTATAAGGTATGCTACTATCTTCAATGATTTAGTGCTGGTTATCTGCTTCCGGGCACTTAATTTTTGCTGACGAAAAAATGGCTTTCCTGTCTTCCAGCTTACTCAAACGCACGGCATCCCGTACTTGTTACCTAAAGGGGATAAACCTCCGACAATATCTGAAACAACTGGCGACAATTTCATGTGTCATACAAACTGCATCTTCGTGCATTTGCTGCTGAAAGAGTTAAATCTTGCCTATCTATCTCCATTATCATGCGAAACCAAAAAGGTTCTATCCTCAGTGTCGTTACATTGTGAAAAATATACGTTTAATGTACGACATGTTAAACTATACAGAAGAAAATCAAGTTCCGGCATGTTTTAATAATCTGTCGACTTTGAAAAGCATTCGATTCCTGTATCCATGATTTTTGAAAAAAATAATGTATAATTGTCATTTTGGTGCATCCGATGCAAAAAAGGATCGACGTGTTTTATAAAAAGCGTTGCGTCGGTACTCGTTAAGGCTTTTTTGTCCAATCGTTCACGGTTAGAGAGAAGTGTCGACAGGGGATGGGCTGAGCCCTTATGTGTGTTTCTCTGTGCCGAAGTACTTGGTTAATAAAATGATACGAACAATGAATAGTATAAGGGAATTTCCATTGCGAAACATCGAGTATCGCCTTTGTCCCCCCCCCCAATAATATGCTGACGATACTGTTTTTTCTAATGGTCTGAAAACTCAATGTCATTCAACTTTTAAACACTGGAATTGTTTGCTAAAATATCGGGTCTTAAGGTAAACATCGAAACAAAAATCAAGCAGTCTGGATTGGTTCCAAAAAAGGTAGTCGTGTGAAACTTTGCGATATAATATCCCTATTAAACTGGTGTGGGGAATAATGGCGAGAAGATAATTTTAAAGCTCTTGGAATAGTTTTCTCGACCACCCTTAGACTATGATAAGAAGTAATTAGACGAAGTTATAGACTCAATGAAAAATGATTAATCATTGAGTCTAAAAGAAAATTTACAGTTCGTGGGAGGATTACATTGTTTAAAGTCCTTATTGCTATTCCAAACTCTGACATTTTAATTCGAACCACTCCCCCGACATCGGAAACCATCATTAAAATTTGAGTAGACATATGATATAACTTTTATCTGGAAAGGTACATGATCGGGTATAGAAATCAAATGATTCCAGGACTATAGCAATGGGGTGTACGTATGGTAGATATTCAATCTTATATTCATCGCCTTAAAATTACCGGGATCCGTTATGACTAGTACAGGGAATCAAAAGTTCAGATGGGCAAATTTACTTTATTTATTGAACCAAAGCTCTCATTCTATCTCGATATTGAGGCTGTTCTTTTTCGAAATCCTAAATTCTTTAACGTTACAGGAAACCAAACCAATTTTGGAAGGACGTTTTTTGTGGCATGGTGGTAGATAGTTGAGTGCCATCCACCTCTAAATAATACCGATTTTAAAAGGACTTCTTTATGGTTATTTTATAACTATAATATATTGGTGGTAAGAAAAACTATCTATTACCGTCATTGGGTTAAAAGAATGGTGGTGTGGGGTGAATTATGTCCAATGATCTCATTGACGATAACGGTGATTTTTATCGTTAGAAGATTTTATAGGAAAATTTAATATTCAGACCAATTTCCTGGAGTATGGAGCGGTGTAACTCTATAATTAAATCTTGCAATTTCATTCGTAAAGGAGGGGCAAATGTTCAGATTTCCTCGCTCTTTCAAGCCATTCAACTTCCGATATCTTCTTCTTGACAAGAAAAGGATCAAGACGACGTTTATGACATTTTATCTCTCTCAAAAAAGGTGGATAAGAAATTTGTGAACAAATGGGGAAAAAAAGTTAGGACACTGACAATATGATATGAAGACAATGCATATCGATGATTTATCAAATTCCTTTCAAAGGCACCATTGATACTAAATTGAGCTGGTGGTCAATTTCGACTAATCGCATAGGCGGATTTGGGAAGTAAATCATATTTGATGAAGATTGGTTTTAAAGATTCGAGTCTATGCACCCTTTTTAAAGAAAAAAAGAAGAACACTTAACTTTATTGTTTGTAAATGTGATACAACTTTATCCATCTGGGATAAAGTAATTAAGTGGATAGACAGATTACCTTTTAAATCTCACATTGTGTGATTGGATAATGACCTTTTACTATTTGGTGTAAGCCAACATATGGAGTGCTTTAAACTAATTAGTATACTTTGCCGTTTTTCATATTACTATAAGATGAAACTGAAGACAAGACGCACTTGTTTTTAAATCTTCCAGAAAGATTTAAAAAACGTATTTCTCCTGGAAAAATATATTATACAAAAAATAGCAATATGTCCAATTTTAACAACAAAATGGCATAATTTCTCACAATTGTGTGTCAATAACATAAATATTTGTACGTACTGAGTATGGTTTACCGTTATCTGTATATATATATGATATGATGGTATATGAATATAAAATGTCTCTGTGAAAATTAATAATAATAATAATAATAATACTGCAAATTTACAATATATCTTTTTACAGTGTAGGCTTAAAGATCCTAAAATCATATTTGGGCCACAGTTTTGTTATCTTCCCCTCTGTTACTCACACGGGAAAATATTGTGCAACGATAGCTGAAAGAAATAGATGGATTTCATTGCAGAGAATATAATTTCACAAAATAAGTATTCTTCCATTGATTCCACTAAAGGTTGCGGACCATTTTGACCTGTGTTGAGATCATGGGAAAGCAACTAACAGACTAACAGAAAATATGAGTATTGAGAACAATACAATACGTTTTACGTTTAAGTCAATACTCAAGCAGGGACAAATGCCAAGGGTGATATATAATGTGATTCATGTGCAGTTACAGACATAATGGTTTGCGCTGGCAAACAAAAACATGAAGAATTAAGGGTGCAGGAGGAGGACCAAACTATGCTGACGCGATGTGCGAAGACTGGGACCGAAGTGCAATGGTAAAAATCCAAGCAGCTGAGTACAGGCTGGACGAAACTCCTCCCCTGAAAGCCTCCAGGGTGGGTGCAGTTAGGACCCACTTGGGAGGGAGTTCCACAGGTAAACTTGGTTTCTTGGGAAGAAGGAGTTCCCATAAAGCTGCGTACGACTAGTGATAATCTTAAATTTACTTGGGTGATAATTCCTGGTTGGGCTTAATCAGTGAAGTGAGGTAGTCAAGTGGATTGATAGCACCATGTTCTGTTTTAATTTTATACATTAAGTTAAGCTTGCAGCGTTTCTTCTCCATTCCACAGGATTTTCCATCAAGTTTGTAGCTAGCATTGAAGTAACGCTGTCTCTACGCCGGTACTTTGCAGAACAAATCTGGCTGCTTGACGCTGCACACTTTCCACTTTTGGCGGTATATTTTTATGGTGTAGTGGACTCCAAACTGTGCTACAATATTCTAAGTGAGGTCTGACAAGACCTATGTTGCCTGTTCCGGATCCTAAGTGGACATTTCCTCAGGTTTCTCCGTAGGAGGCCCACATGCTATTTGCTTTGTTGGTTATTTGCAAATTATGCTTTCTGCCGGACATATTAGATGAAACGATAGTCCAAGGTAGGGATATTCAGTTACTAAAGAGAGTTGGCTCCCTCCCAGATGGTAAGGACATCAATGATTTTTCTGAAACGGGCGGGATACAACCTTATCAAGAGACATTTGTCTGTGTTAAACTGCATTGGCCAGTCATTTGAACGCATTTGTAGAGCAGATCAAGATCTTTTTGTAACTAGCAACTGTCTGCGGTGGTGGAAAGTGACCATTTACATCAGACAATCATCGGCGAACAGTCTCAGTTTGGATGTGATGCCATTTGGATGTCGTTTAATTGAATGTGAGAAAGAGGAGAGGACCTAGTAATGTTCCCTGGGTTACTCCAGATGACACAGGCACCCAATCAGAAGCTTTGCCATCAATTACCACTCTTTGTTGGCGTAGAGTCCAGGAAGAGTTATTTTCCCTGAAGTAGAGGCCTAATACCGTAATGTTGGAGTTTCCGTAGAAGCCGCTGGTGGGGCACACGGTCAAGGCTTTGCTAACATCTAAGACTATAGCAATCAACCTGTTCTCTATCATCTATGGATTTAGCTTCGGTCCTCGGATGTTAATATCATTGTTTTCACACAGCGGCTGGTCGAAAACCGTGCTGTGCTTCGGTGAGAATGTTTATTGGTGTTATAGTGGTCCATGATGTTACTAAATATAATATGCTCCAGGAGCCTTACAAAGCAAATTGATGTGATAGAAGACACTGGTCGGTAGTTTGATGGATGCTTCTGTCTCCCTTCTTAAAAGATCGGAGAGATATTAGCGACTCGCCAGTCGGATGGAACACAGCCAGTGTCAATGGACTTCTGAAAAATGTAGGTGAGAATAGGTAAAATTTCTACAGCAAATTCCTTCACTACTCTAGCTTGAAGCATGTCTGGTCCAGTGGCTTTTTGTTATGTTAGATTTCAGAAGTTGACGCCCTTTGGTCATGCATGAGTGTTTATATGGATACGGCAATTTACGCAGTATCTGTTATTACAGTTTTTTTTCGATATTTTTCTACAACAGGATACTTTTAATCAATTCCATTCCATCATCGATGCAGCCAGGATTTTCAAGCACTGAATTTAGCGATTTCCAATGCCAATGACAACCCCTCTACTGAAGTGGCAGAGCCTAAACTTTCTGTCAAAAGAGGGCTCGCTCCATCTAGCAACATGTAAACAAAATGGAAGGAGTTGTCGAATTCTGCTTCCGAAATTGATGTTTGATTGAATTATTTTCATCGTTAAAACTCAAGTAGTTTTAGAGTGTATACTGATTCAATGACATTTTTCTCATAACCTCATCGTTGGTTCCACTAAATTTATTTTCTTGTACAGCCACCATAGACTCTCCTTCCCTTGTTTGAAACCTTCATTACCTTGCCTTAAGTGTTTATATCCTGTGGTTTAATTCGCCATGGCTGCAGATTCGGGGTAGGAGAGGGGCCATATGGATCTTTGACGTATGTTCCAAATTACTCACTGAAATGGTTTCACGTCAGTTGCAGGAGGTGTGACAAGGCGGTAAAGGTAGCACACGTCCTCTTGTTCCTCCAAAAAAGATTATGGATTGGCAGTCAATTACCGGCGCGTGTGCCTAAACCGGAGGGACTATATACACTGCAACTTCGTTTTTCTGTCATCAACATTGTTTTTGGCTTCCTGACTTGGCCAAGTGTCTTTTAGCGGAAGCCATGCATTGCCCAGATTAATAAAAATCACAGCTTTAAAAAGGCCCAAAATACGAGTGAAATATTCCATCAAGGTATCTTTCACCTAGAACAAATGAAAATTTCCCGGGAAGATTTACTTCAACGAGAATGCTTATTGAAGAGTGTAGAAAACAATCTTAACTTCATACATCAATGTGATTCATTAATCGTGACTACTCCCGACAATAGTTACGCTTTCAATAACAAAGAGAATCCATAAAAATAAAGTATTATTTACATCATTTGGAAGTTACAACTCTAGTTTGAGTAGCTACAGTGGAGGATTGTAGTGTTTTTGTACCAGGTTTCACACAATAAAAACAAATCGCCCAAAGCCACTTTAAAAATAAATTACGGAGATTTATGAAATCACAACAGTCACTGACTGAGGCCAAAGGCAAACTATACTAATTTCTTGACCAAAGGACGGGAGCTAGTCGCCTCTTTTAAAACTAGTGCCTACGCCAAAATAAAAAGGTAAAATAAACAGGCTGACAATAAATAAACAAATTAAGGATTTAAATAAAACAATAAAAACAAATAAAGACGATGATAAATTTACCAAAAAAATCAATAAATAAAATAAGATAAAAGAAATTAAAAAAGACAAAGAAATAAAACGAACGATAATAAACAAAAAATGTTAAAATTTTAAAAATAAATAAAAACACTGACTAAATAAAAAATAAATACGAACCAAAAATAAAATAGATTAAAAAGTAAAAAAGTAACAAAAGACAAATAAATTCAAAAGTAATAAAAAGAACAAAAATAAAATACAAATTAAATAAAAACTACAAATAATTATTTTAAAATATAACAGAATAAAAATAAAAATGAAATATATTAAAAATAACACTACTAAAATATTATAAAAACTTTAAAGCACTACAACAATCTATAAAATATCAACTTAAAAGGTATAACATAAACAATGGTATATCAAAAATAATTAAAAATACTCCCCGAAATAAATTATAAAAGAAAATTTAAAATAAATAAAAAACATGCGTAACTAAAAAATTTTTAGAGCCACTCAAACTTTAAAGTCCGACCTCTAGCCGTATTATTCTATCTCTACGATGAGCCATCACATCACGGCTGCAGGGGTAATGTGAATTCATGGACAAGGCCGCCGGGCAAGCTTTTTGCGTGTATGTAGCCTCGGCCAGTGAGGCTCCATACATACAGGTCTGCCGGGAGATAACAAACGGACGCTATTACACGGCGGCGTTGTTGTATTGTTGATTATGTATTTGCTATGGATTACTAATGCGAAGCGCCGACCACAGACTCACAAAGTTTAAAATCGACCAACAGTTGATTACCTAATATAGTTAGGAACGATCAGGAAAAATAAAATTTATCAACAAAATTCAAATGTGTTGGTGAGAAAGAATATATAATTTGTAGTAGTAGAAGAGGTTGCTTACTTAACTCGGACTAGAAATAACAAAGTAATAGTAAAAAAAATATGTCCTAAACACACTTATTTTTTAAGAACAGGAATGCGCTTCAAACGGTGACCACTAGCTGGACAACCAAGGATTTATCGTAATCGGACCCGCAATGCGTCGTGGGCCGAAAAAAGGGGCAAGAGCGCCGCACGCGGTCGCGTTCACTTTCACAGCCCGTTTGTTTACATAGAAGAACTACGTAATTTGCTTGGCGAAATGCTTAAAAATCGGATAGACAAGACGGAATTCATGAAAGAAAACTTCATGAGGGCATTTTTTAGTAGAAGCATTTGAAACATTGCTTCTAGACTGATTTGTCATGCTGATCACGAAATGACGGTTGCTTGCTGTATTTTGAGTGCAAAGGGGTCAAAAATTCAAGAAATTCAAATGGCCGCCAAATACCACTAAAATTTATGTCAAAATAAACTTAGTAATTTTCCACAGTTAACAGACATTAAACTTACTCTTCTACACCAGACTTTGCAAATGAGTATAGTATATTAACACTAATTATCTAGCCTCAAGGGGTAAAATTGGACCAAATTCAAAGGCCGAAAAAAAAATATAATGACAAAACTTAACTTAATTTTAGGCGTACAACCCCACAATAATCAGTGCTTTAAACATACTGTCTCTTGAAAGGTGAGTTATATTGGTGAGATATTATTATCAACTCTCTGCTTAAGTACTTGAAGCCCAAGGGGTAAAGTTGATCAAATTTAAAAGTGCCGCTAAAATGCCATAGACCTATTGTATAGGTTTAAACCAGGATTGTAAACGTCACTTCACTATCTGTTTTAGTATAGGTGTTTGATACAAAAACTTTCTAGACTTATATTTGGTATGCCAGTTAACCTTCTGGCTTTGAGTGCAAAGGGATCAAATATTTACAAAATGGCTACCAAATACACATTATCACTGAAAAAGTCAAAAGGTGAGGTATTAGTTTGCATACTAGTCGTCTTCACCAGAAAGTTACTGTTTGGAGCAAGTCCAAAGACGGACAAGGCGTTCTTTATACATCGATTTCAATTCTCGTACTTGGATAGATACAAAAGAAGTATATGTTTGTAAGTCATGATTTTATGTATGCCAGAGTAAAAGTTATAGACTAAGAATGTCTGGATTTGGTTGCCTATATGAATTCTTTTTCTTTCAAAGGGACCCATTACAATAGTACTGTAAAAAGCCCATAGATATCTCCCAATATCAGAATTACCGTATTCAATAATTAAGTGAAGGACATTGTGGCCATAAATGCTATTTATCCTTTCGAATTTACTTTTTAAGAAAACTAAGCTGCGCAACATACTTTCCAAAAATGAGATCAGCATACCTCATAAATTTCGTAAACTTTAGACTTAAAAGACATTATGTCTAACCTTTGGACTAAGCAAAATGAATACGAAATTCTTCTAAAGTGTGACACATCACTCTAAACTATTATATTTGTTTTATCTTGAACCCTCAAAGAGATGATAACGTCTGCATTTATTTGTTCATCAACTTTCTTACAATTCACAATATAAACACTATACAATATATATGTAAGTATTACTTCAAAATTTTCAAGTAGTTTTGAGTATGTTCCCCAAATTTTCATGTATTGAAGTGAATGGTTTCTTTTTTTTCCTGCAGTGGGACTTAATTTGTTTAATCTCTAAATTGACCCACAAGTAGAAAACAGGAAAAAAGTGATTTGTTTCATTCATATCATTCTTCATTTATGGAACGAATATGCAAATGATGCAAAAATGTTAAAACGTTTATTTAAATCGCAGTCGTTTTCTTCGACTGTTCCAACCATCTTTCAACTTATTTCAAGGAAGAGTTCATAAGGATATATATATACAATCGTAAAACTGATTTCAAAAAAATATGTTTAGACACCACTTAATACAAAATGGTCATAATCGTTCAGTACATTTACAAAAGTTACATTCATTTGTTCCAGAAGTTTCCTCGTAGAAATTACTCTTACAGTTAATGAGATTATATAAAAGAATGATTTGGAAGTATAGCTATTTGTTTGAACTCCCCCCCCCCCCCCAATCTGTCTCGGTTGAACATAAAGATATCACGATTTATTTCCATTATTAAAATGATCTTTCAGTATAACTAAGTTAGAAAAGTGTTGTTTGTTAGATTCAACAATCATAGATGTCTTTCGAATTGGGCCAAGAAACATATACAGCTTTCTCAAAACTTAATGTAAAATATGAGGTTATTACTTTTTTCAAAGCAAACTCAGGTCTCGATTCATTATCTTTCTTACGAGGGTTGGAAATGCATGACTTACCTTAATCAATTGTGTAAGTTAAACAAGTTATAAATACATTTTAATTATTCACCAATTTGCCTTAAATTGGGAATTGTTTCCAATTGCGAATGTATTCAAATACATCATTCCAGCTTGGTATTTCATGATAACGAACGAACTCTGCTATTCGTCTTTATCATCATGTATGATCATTACCCATAAAATAGCTTGTTTACACTTAATTTTGCAGAAAATACCATGATTTTAATGACACTGATCCCAAAAAAGTATGTGACCAATGATGATGTCTAACCACATTTTCAGATTACCAATTTAGTCATGCAAGAATGCAAGTCTCCAAGGGGGATCGGACCAATGATCGACGAATATTATCCATAGACACCATTGTTTTGATATTCCAGATATCCATTTTATATTAAGAGCACAAATCGGATATTTCAAAATTAAGCACATTCCAAGCACCATTCCACATACACATATTGGGTTCTCTTTTAAACTTCTCACATTTTGAAGCCCGAAGCAAAACGATCTGCGCAGACCTTTTTGATAATATAGTGAGTTCCCAGCTTAAGGAAGTGTTAGATTTGAAGAGTTTTTATACCCTTTTTTGCCAAAATCTGATTTTTCTTTCCAATACTGATTTTTTCGTTTCCAATTGAAAAACTAGAAGCGTAACAGGGCTTTCGTGCATGTTATTTTGCACGTTAGTTGTATTCTTTTCAAAAACTGATCACTATTCTTACATGTGTTTCCTAAGTATTGCTATTATCATCCCAAAATGTTCGTGTGCCTGGGTTACATATAAGGTACATGTGCATGCATATATAAGGGTGCAAAAGTTAAAAAAAGCTAGATGAACAATTTCTTTTATTTGTTTACAAAAATTGGAGCACATCTTCCTAAATTTGACCACTGTACAAATGGAAAATTGACTTTTTTTTATTCATTTTGCCATTTTACCATAAATCCAAAACGAATGCGTCATAGATGGTACAAAACTATACATTTTGGAAAGAAAAGTTAAAAAAAAAAATATGACATACATTTCAACAGTGATTGGCGCATTTTAAACGTTTTACCACTGTTGAACCTTAAATCGGCCCCTATTGAAAAAGTGATACTCACTATTTGAGGGTACTCAACTACCTCGGCATTAGTTTAGAGAGGGGTCCATACTAATAACTTCAAAAGGTGTCAACTTTTCGGTAGTGGGGGGGTAAACGATGCGTGTGACGTGGGTCCATGCTCCTGCTCTAATTGTGGTCTTTTAGGCTCTACGGCATCTTCGACTATTACTAATTTTGCAGCAGTTGTGTTGTCAGTGTTTTTAAAGATCCTAGATATTTCGTTTAATCGAAAGATAAAGACCATAATATATTGATAGTCTTAGTTTAACTGAAATTTACGCATGCCAATCTCATTTTTGGAAAGTGTGTTGTAAGAACGAAGCTGACTAAACTCTACATGATCGTTCGTGTGGACCAATCATTAATAATGGAAAGGATAACATCATGTCGCGTCTGACGATTCCCTTCACATCCTACAGAATATATTGGGAAGAGATGTGTTAGGCCCGGGTGTTAGGCCTTTCCAAAAGTCATTTCTGAAGATCCAGACATTTAGTCTACAATTTAATTTGCATCACATAAAGATGATGACGTACAGCTAGGCCTACAAAGGACTTACATAAAATTAACAAAAGCATATCATAGACGGCCTTTAGTTATCTTAGAAATATGAATGTCATGGTATGTTAGCTGTGAAATCGCTAAGTAGGTCTTCTTTCACTGGATACAGTACGCGACTACCTGTACCTTTCTTATAAAACAAATTTTGAATAAAAAAAAATTCATATTGAGGAGGAAGTAATATTTTTCATGTATTAAGTCAGTATTTTGGCGGCCATTTTGATCTTTTCTCCATTTCGGGCTCATGGGGAAAGAACTTATGCTAGTAAGTTATTGAAAATATGCTTCGCTTCAAGGGACGCTATCTAGAAGTAAGTCGGTAACTTTTCAAAAGTAGAAATGCATTAATTACAAAAAAAATATGAAATATGTTGCATTTGCGGCCATTGTGAATTTTTTACATTTGACCCGTTGAACTCAAAATACAGCAAAGCACCGGCATTTTCGTAATCAGCACAAAAAGCAGGCTAGTCTAGAAAAGTTGTTTTGAAACGCTTCTACTAAAAATGCCTGTACTTCCTTATTAAAGCATTTTTTGAGAATCTCGTCTAGCATATACTCTTTCAACTACTTTAGGACCTGATCACCCTAAGTGGCGATCATTTCGATTGTTTTTGATTGGTATAATGATCGGAGATATCCTGAGGAAGATATGGGTAGTTTTTATTGTAGAACTTTTAATGACGCTTCAATCTTGGCGTATTTAGAAGTGGGCTTACACTTCACTCTACAGTGACACATCAAAATCATTTGCTCTGGCTAATTGCGGCTTAATCCTTACTCTTTTTTAAACTACTTTAGGACTTTTTATCACGTTAGGTGGCGATCCTTGTGCTGTTCTTGGTTGTAATAATGATCGGAGAATCCTGAAGAGAGATATGGTTATTTGTTAGTGTAACAACTTTTTAAACGAAGTGTCATTTTGGCGTATTTTGCGAAGCATAAGCCTAAAGGCTGTAGCTGCTGGGTTATTGTGGTCTGATCATTGTATATGCCCTGTTTATGTAATAAAAGTAGCTAAAGTAAATTGGATAAACATTAGTGACTTTAACGATTTTGTTCAGTGTAAAAATTCGTAGGCCTAGTTAATTAATATTTAGCAATAAGCTGCAATAACATAGAGGTCATGTCATGCGAAAGAAAAAATATAAAAGAAACATTAGTGTAAGGTTACTAACCAAAGGCCATGCCACCGTCCGCGTCCCCCAAATCTATAGTTTAATTAAAAATGGTTATAGGATAGGCGCGACAATATTGTTCAATAAATTTTTAACAACTGCAGATCCAATCTAGGAAACTAGCCTAGCATCAGGTACTTTGAAAGGATAGCAAACAGAAAGGACCGGTTTCCTGGTTAGGGGGGCTTATAACGTGATATTAACTGATATTGGAATGGTAATATTTCTTTTAGTGGTCGTAGCTTGTTGTGTGTGTTTCCTCATTAGTGAATATCAAATTGATTTAATTTATCAACTTGTACCATCTATTCTCGTGATAAATTTGTCAATTTTCGTAGATTTGGGAAGGCCGCCGAGCATGCAAGAGGATTGACGAACTCCTATACATGCGTGGTTTCTGTGAGTAAACACAGCGGCGATAGATAGAAACTTCCGGGTTCGTGTTTGCCCCTTTTTCGATCCCATCATGCTTTGGGGTGGGCGCCCTCTGTTGATGATTTACCGATTAGCGATAGGTCTATGCACTGAATATTGGGCTCAAAACAACATTGGGGGGGGGGGGGGAAAGCTGGGCTGTGTGTGTTTTGCCAAGATAATCAATAATTTGGCGTGCAAGAGTGAACAGGGAAACCAATGACAAGGATTTGTCAACACATGGTGGCCTTTCTTTGGCATGGTCAGTGAAAAGAGCACAATAACTAAAATTGAAACCAAGGAGGGTGTAAGTGGAATTGTATAGATTCAATCAGAAATTATTGAACCTAGCAACCACCCCAAAAAAACTATCAAGTTGAAATAGAGCTGAATGTCGCCACCAACGGAAGGGTGTGTCTGCTTGTTCCTAAACTATGTATTGATTTCCATAAAACGGGAAGTCGATCCAATAAAACACCACAACACCAGGATCGCACTGCATGCAGAGAAATAGTTGCATCATTTGCAATTTAGCCTCCAGTATACATCTCAAAACTTTTCAAATGTATGTAAAAATTATTTTCCATTGCTTGCCAGAATCATTAGAATAGGGCCGACAGGTCGCCAAATGTTAAAGGATTTTTGACTATACTGGAATCTGTTTCACCATGATTGTCACAAAGTCAAAAGATTTGTTTTTGTCGGAACAGAGAAGATGTGAGGAAGTGAATAATGACCGAATTTTCCAAATTAGTCTCTGATCTTTTTTCCCGGAACCATCGACATTTTTTCTTGTATATTACACCCCCCCCCCCCAATTACAACATTGTGTACAACATTTAACTCATGAACTTTTATACAAGATTTATGAAAAATTTCGTGGAGAGACAGTCGGAACTCCCGGTTAAATTTGTGTATTGCATTACTGAGTGCATAAATGTTCATTTTTTTAACACTGCGATCAACCGTCGTTGGTGTTATGACATTCGAATGTACGTTCCACATGTTAAGCCTTATATTATAAGGTTTTGTTGTTGTTTTTCGACGCACCACAACGCACCCCCCCTGCGGAAGGGCATGCCCAAAAGCGATCTGAACAAGCACCTTTAAGAGGGCCCTTCACAACTTGACTCAAATAAAATGGGGTGTATCAATAATGATAAACACGGAAGTGCGAGTCCAATTTGCTTTTTGAAATCAGGCCATACCAATAACAACAGCTTGTTAATCTTATTGGCTGATTGCGTGTTCCGAACTTACGAGGCAAGTTGCATAAAGAGTAAATAGGCCGCCGCCATGTACACTCAGCAGATCATGAGCGTATACCGCAGTCAGAGAGGCGGTTTTTCCCCGTTCTTTTTGTGTACAGCTACTATAGTGTCTACATGTAGCCAAATCATGCTACAAATACAAACGTGGTGGTGATTTTTTGTTCGGTATCTGGTCGCAAATCGCAAATTTGTACGTGTTAAGTTTTACATAGTGAATTTCATTTTCCAGGGGCGTTGCAAGCTTTTCAGTCTGTCAAGGTCTGAAGTGAAGAGATTTAAGTATTGTTTCTATGCTTGCTGGATGTGTAAGTACACATCATCTGCAAAAAGTCTGACTTGGTTCTCAACTTCCATGGTAGGTCGTTTTTGAATCGATAAAGCCAAGAGGTCCAATGACCGTGCCTTGTGGAACGTTCGATGTTACGTTTTGGCTTGGCAACGGAATTTCGGCATAGAAAATCAAACTCTGTAATAAAATTCTGGATCCAAAATTTTGTTACACACAGTAACTGTGTTCTACAGTACACCTATATTTAAATGTTTACCTCAAAACCAAAATCCATTCATTCAAACTTTAGAATTTGGGCATAATTTGTACTTTGTGGTGACTATCTTTAGTCCTAGTTGACAATGGTTTATTTACTTTATTTTTATTTACACTCTTTCCCAGGGTAGCCCGATTCAGTCGAAACTGATCTAACACTGGGCCCTGCAAACATAATACATCTAAACAAATTTAAAATTTACAAAATACTATTATTTAATATACAGATATATATACATTAACTAAAATATCAGTAATTAAAGACAGAGATAAAATCAACACCAAAACATATTAAAACAGTTTCAGGTTGATTTTATTTCCTCTCATTGCACATGTACAAAATATCAAAGTGTAAAAATATAACATATGAACATATGTAATCAAAACAAAAAATGATTAGAAATCAAGTCACAATATGCAGAGATGTGTATTCCGACTTAAAACGCAGGGCGTGTAATTAGTGTCACCCATGCTAAGTTACATATTAACAACAGAGTGATGAAACCAATTATTTGGTAAGGCATCAACATACAATGATAATTAGCGAGCACACGGGGAATAAGGGTTGCTGACCAAAATTACAATTTAGATTGAAAAAAAAAATACGAGAGAGAAAAACACAACGGTTAAATATAGAATGAATACGTATAAGGTATATACCCAAATCATAAGACAATTAATCAGTTGCAGAATAAAAGTCAATTCGCTGTTTGTTTGAGAATACTTTCAAAATACTAAGTATGGAGACTGTTTAAGAAAACTGTAATTCAACGAATTCCATAAAAGGGGCACCTTGATCCTAATGGTGTTTCACAAGTCCTGGTATTTGTCCTGTCTAACGTCGTCCTTAGATGAGCGCGTGTCATAGGGATAGACATCTTGTCTGGTCAAGAAAAAAATATCATCTAAGATATTTGAGAAGTCGGTCATGAGGTATTATATCATAAACTGTGGGGCAGTCTGGAAGACGTAAAAAGGTCAATCAATTTTGATCCGTATTCATGTAGCTAGGAAAACATGTTCTGTATGGGCTAACCAAGTGAATTAGTTACAAGACCTTAGATCTTTTTTGGCATTAAAAACATAGAATGAAGATTAAGAATTGTTTTTTATCTGGCCAGATAAATGTCACAGTAGTTTTGATGTAAGGGAACGAAGGTCTTATATAAGGTGGTCATGAATCAAGGGGCAGAAAGGGTTTAACTTTGCTGATGATACCGTTGTATTTGAAATTATTTTATACATTGAAGTGTTTGATTTCCAGAACATATCATCACAACAATTAAACGCCTAAAAATTTGTTGTTTTACTTGTTCAATGGGTTTATTATTGTGTCGATAATAATGTTAAGTATCATTTGGTGGTAAAGGTTTGTGTTTATTTCTGAATACCATAAAATTAGTTTGTTTTTAATGTTTAGGAAAGTTTATTTATTTTAACCAATTAGATATATGGGTTAATTCTTGTTTAATGTTGATTCAAAGTATTTAGTTCTTTGTTATAATACACAATAATTAGTGTCCATCGCGAACTAATATTGAAGATTAGGAGAGCACTGCGGGAGGTCATGTATATAAAGTAAATAAAAGAGGTCCTAGAATAGCCTGAGGTACGCCGCAACTGATCGAAGAAGTGGATGAGTGGTGTTGGTTATAATCAAATTGTTTTACGGTTATCCAGGGGAATTTTCAATCCAGTATGGCAATACCTCTTATCCCATATTTTTTTAGTTATTATTAGTAGATTCAACCCCATCGTGTCACCAGAGGGAAAGTTTTGGACAGCGTCGATTAGTTGGGAGGGGAGAAGTATACAGAAAACGAAAATATGTGCAAATATGTGGCCCGATTAAAATCTTGCTTTTCATTTTTGAAAAGAGAGTGCAAAGACTTTTGTGTTCGCTCAAAAGTCAGTAACATCAACTCACCTGTTACCTTGAATACCACCTTGAAGTAAATCCGATTAGTTAGAATGTTTTAGAGTTAATGTACTCTAAATGCGCTTACGTTGATTTGAATACTTTCATTTTAAAGCATAGTTGATTTTTCTCTGCCATTGGACCACGTGGGTTCAAATAGATTTAATGTGGATTTTATTTCCCATGCACATAGCCCCTCATTCAATGGCCCATACCTTCGAAAAAGTTACTAAGTGACACGATGGTTTGAATCTACTATAATGAGAATTTTGTGATCGAGAGTATCGAAGGCTTTGCTGATCTAGAAAGATCCCGGCAGTGCAGAATTTTTGGTCCAGGGCAGAGTATTTTATCATAAATTTTATTCTTAACAGCTGTGAATAATTAAGCAATTTCATTGGCTGATGCCGGAGTTTTCATTCGTTTAAATTGAACCCAGGTAAAGTAACGCGCTGCGTATTGATGTTTATTTTAGGTTGAAAACGCTCGCGTCCATAACGCTTTGCTACGTTCGCGCGGGCCTGCCAACGTTGCGTCTTGTTGCGCATGATCGTTGCATTCAACGGTTTGTTCGATTGTTGTCCTTGGTGGTGGCAGTCTTTCTTGTTGTATGAAAAAAGCCGTAAGCATCGCGAAATTGGGTTAAAGATGACCTTACATGATAAAGCTTTTTAATAATGGGGGAAGAATAAAGTTATGATTTGGGGAACCGTACTCTCTTTACGAGACTTGAACCCGGCGACAACCATTAATTTGTTTTGCGTGGAAGAACTCGGCCATCCGGCCTCGTTTCTTACACTTAAAATAATGGTATAGCCTTGGTCAATTTCGTCGTAAGGATAGTACCGGTTCCCAAAATCATACCTTTATTCTCTAATTAATAATTGCCATGAAGGTGGATTGTTTAGGTCTAAAGCCAAACTGGGCAGGAGTGGGATTTTATGTTTATCAATAAATGCGATGATTCTGTTATACATTAATTGTTCAAGAATCTTGGATAACGCTGGAAGGATGGATATTGGCCGGTAATTGTTGAAAGAATGCTTATCACCAGTTTTAAAGACCGGAATAACTCTAGCAACTTTTAATTTAGATGGGACAATACCGGTGGATATGGAAAGATTGAATATATGCATAATAGGCTCAATAATGTTTGGTAAATCTGTTTAACTATGTTTGAGCTAATACCATCGACGCCATAGCTATTACTAGGTTTCATTTGTGAGGTAATATCCAACAATTCTTCCTTAGTTGTAGGCGATAGAAATATACTATGGGGAAATCGAGATGAACTGCATTTGCTAGGATTAACGTAGTCAGGAGGGGGTATCTTAGCAGCCACGTGTATGGGCCTCTGCTGTTAAAACAGTTGTGAATTTGTTAGCGATTTAGACTGGGTCTTTAATTTCATAGCAATTAGAGTCGATAAGTATGAGGGTGTTTGGGATTTGTTTCTGCCAAGTAAAAAAGATTATTTAGAAGTTGCCATGGTTTTTTTCCTATTGTTCCGGTTGGCATCAGCTCTGTTGTGATATGATTCGTTAGCATGCTCAGAAGATATTTAGGTATTACATATGTGTATTTTAAGTTTATTATCGTTTATTTAGTTTTGGAGCGGTATTTTCTACATAATTTATCTTTAGTATTAATAGATTCGATTGACCCAACGTTATCCATGGTTTCCTTGGCGTTACGTTTGATAAATTTATTGATTTAACAACAGTGAATATTAATATATATTTGATAACTTGTCTTGGAGAGCATTGAAGCTGTTTCATGGATTGTCATCTTCAAAAAAAACCCATTCTGCAATGTAGTGGATGATAGTCCATTTTTAAACCTTTGATATTGCTTGGCTAATATTATTATCTGAATATTAGCTTTAATATTAAATTGAATAATTTAATTTGTTAAAAAAAAATCTCGATTCAGTCATTTGTGCATTTAATAGACACTGGAAAATGGTACTGAGATATCATTGACTAAGACGCCCGCATTTACATTTGCTAAAAGATCATTTGTTATGAGTTATCAAGACGTTGGCAGTTTTTCTGTATTCGGGTTGGCCTATCATGGTATGGAAAAACCATTGGCGAAAAAGATTAACGAATTCATTAACTTTAGGATCGGAGTCAAAATCCAGAAGATCGATGTTTATAATCGCCCAGGAATAACAAGATTTGGACTCATTGTTAACTGTATTGAATACTCGTGAAAGCTCAAGATAAAACGCGTCAATGTTAACTGTTTTTCTGGGCGATAAATGATGCCAACGATAGTTTTTTTACTGGGCTAGAGTTGTGATTCATTAGTTTGATAAAACTTTATGTACAGAATATTGAAAGCGAATTAAAATGTATCAAAATTTAGGGTACAAAAAATGAAAAAAAAATAACCAAACCCCTATTGTGAGGATTTAAAATATTTGTTCTTGTAGATTTGTTTAAAAGTTTGCACATTTGCAGCATTTCGTATTTCAGTATCCGAATGGTTCCATAATCCAACAGCACTGTAACAGAAAGATGACTAAAAGATCAATAATCACTACCATTGCACGTACGTGTAGAGCTAACTGCCAGCAGCTGCTCGTCGAGTATTAACATCATGTGTAGCTGAGATATTTTGAATTTGTTGGCAATATAGTCTGGCGCTAGCCCATTTAGAGTTTTAAATAACATAAGAGCTTTAAAATATTCATTTCTTATCTGCAGACTTTCCCAACCAAGAACTTGAAACATAAACTCAGTGAAGTATAATAGTTAACACCCAAAATTATTCGAGCACATCTTTATGAAGCACATTCAGTTGGGAGATATCAATTAATTAAACGTCCATACCCAGAAACTTACATATCAAAATAGGTTGCACCATGATTTATACTTGAAATGTTTAGGGTGTGATATCAAGAAAGGGTTTCAAACGCCTGAATAAGGCTTTTTTACTGAAAATCTTTTGAACTACATTACTGACTTGATTATGCCACTTTAACCATCATCTATTAGAACACCCAAACATTTAGCCTTTTTTACCCTTTTAAGAGCTTCGTTATCAATTTTTAACATGAAAATCATCTTCACACACATTCCTCAATTTACCATTGTACCAATCACCTAACATTAGTTTTTATCTGTGGTTAAAATAACTATTTCTTTTTAACCAACACATAATTTCATGTAGATCAGATGTTAACTGGTGAAATTTCCCTTACTCATTACTACTACCATAAAGTGTCGTATCAGCTGCATACATGGATATTTTCCCATGTAAAGAAAATTTTTGTCATACTTTAATGGCAAATTATGAAAAAGAAGGGACGCACGATACTGCCTGAGTCAGCTCCTGTTACAACTGTCACATGTTCTGAACGGCAATTTTTAAAAAACACTCTTGATTCGACCAGACAAATAAGATTGAACCCATTTAAGAATGAAATTTGATACGGCCCAAATTTGGAGTTGATCCGTAATATACCATGGTTACTGTGTCGAACGCTTTACGAAGATCTATAAAAGCGACGCGATGTCATTTTACCAGAATTCATATTGACGTCCATTCATCTACTTTATCAATCAAACTGTCTCAGTATAATGTAAAGGTCGAAAACCGGATTGATGTCATTGATAAAATTATGTTCACTAAGATATCCATACAACTGTTTATTGAGCTGCCCTCTCAATGATTTTGCTTCAGAATGGAATGATTGCAATTGCCTAAAATTATTTAGATTCATATCACCACCGTTTATGGCATGGGATATTGTTGCTCCCAGTAGAGGGAAAACACCAGTTCTTAGAGATAAATCCATAATGTAAGTGAGACTATTTAAATGCAGGCTTCGCAATTTTTAACAGTTTACAGCTGACATCATCGAGACCTGTAGCCTTTTTCTCACTCAGACGATCACTTTCTTTACTACAAAAATCCAGTGATACTCGGTAATTTAAAATCAGGTTTTGACCCATCTGTCGACTTCTGATCAACAACATCATCCATTATCATTTATATCATTATCCTCAATGAGTTTACTAGCAACGCTAACAAAATGTTTGTTAACACATTTGCAATATCATTATTACTTGTATGTACTTTCCTCATCATAATACTTTGCAGAAGTTGTTGGTATTCATTAGATGGTAATGTTCATGAATTGTTTTCCACAACTTTTTTTGGTCACCATACATTGAAACACACATTTTTACAATACTGTTCTATAGCTTTGCGAATCATACCAGTTACTCTGTTTCGACACATTACTTCGCATTGCTTTGCGATGAAGATAATCCCTTGGTTGACAATTTTTTTTTAATTTCTTTACTAAACCAAGGGGTTGGGACTGATGATTTAACACGCTTGGCTTTCTTTGTACATGCTTTCTTACAACTTCATTAACCATTATACCAAATTCTAAAAGCTTTATTTACATCAGTCGTGATCATCCATTTGGCCAGGGTACTCTAGACAGATCGTCAAGAAACAAGTTTTCGTCAAGTTGATTAAAGTTACGATAAACAATCGTCTTATGTTTGCCTTTGACAGGTTTGCACTTTTTAACCTGCGAAAGTCATAAAATGGTCACTGATAGCAGTTTGTATCACACCACAGTTTTTTACATACAGCTCTGGTTTTGAAGTATAAAACAGATCAATAATTGTCTTACTATGTGAAGTAACTCTTGTAGGTAGAGTAATCATCTGCTGCAATTGATGTAATTCAGTGACAAACTTTAAATCATTAACTTCCTTTGAATTTACATTTGGAGAATAATCACAATTAAAGTCACCAAGAATACAATTTCTTTGTCAGTTACTGATACATTTGAGAGCATACTACACAATTTCCCTGAAAATTCAGTGTTTTTGCCATTTGGGTTATAAACTACACATACTAAAATTGGGCTTCTATGAGGTGGTGCAATCTCAGCCCATATGCACTCAACGCTCTCATCACAAAAATCATCCCGTCTAACAAAATTAAACATGTCATTTATATACAAGGCAACACCTCCTCCATTTCTATTTCTATCTTTTCTAAGAATATTATAACCTGGCAAATGTAATTCACTATCTAGTATACTATCATCACATAGAGTCTCATTGACAGCAATAATATCAGTTAATTAATACTCACAAAATTATACTTCAGAATATCTGAGTCAGCCTTTAAAGTTTTCCACAGGGAATAATTATGACTTTGAGATAGATTAGCCAATTTGTACGATGTACATAACATACTCAATATCTGTTTATCTGTTCTCAATTCTTCCTCAGACATTGTACAAGCAAGCTCACCAGTATGTCTAACACACAGACGGCCATTAGTACTGTTAACGCCATCCTGAGAGAATGGGATAAAGGTTCCAAGGTAGTCAGAGCAAAGATCCTGACAGATTTCATCAGCAAAAACCAAGCTAAGACTGGCCCCGAGCTGGAGTCGGAATTTGCGCACGCTGCCAGTTTGTTTCTGACTAGAATCACTGCTTGGCTGCGACTATCGTATCCTTTTTTAAAAAGGTGCATTTTGTGATCCTATAATCGTATTCTTTAATTCTGGGACATGGCGTACGCACAGAGAGCTTGATACAAGTGTTTATGCATTCGACTTACGCACAACTACGCCCTACTGCGCCCTGCATTAAACGCGCTATATTGCTGTTGTCAAGGGCATTGGACCATGCGCTTCCGAGGTAAGGATACGCACATATGCGGTATTTTGGTCGTTCGTGTCCCAGAATTAATTAATACGATTATAGCACATTTATTTTTGGTTATGATTCACTAGATAATCTCAAGAAAAGGTTATTTCCAAAATTTCATCTTATGAGTGAATTATTGTATCCCGCTGTCCCCCAGTAGGTCACTGTGTTGTAATTTCTGTCCGTTTACGGACAGAAAATACAAAATTATGATTTTCTTCTAGAGTAGATCGAATTTGCACGTAAGATTAGGCACACATACTATACTTGGGCCAAAGGTTCAAATGATATAAAAATCTCAATTTCTTTGAGGTAAATCGGGGGATGAAGTTGTGGATCACGAAATGCCCCTTTAAGTTATTGTTAATTGTCTTCTCTGATGCATGACGCTGAAGGTCATAAGATGCTTTGGTGGTCACCGGAATAATGTTTACATGACATAGGCAGATGAGTGGATAGTCACTAACCAGAGGGTGTTTTGAATCAATCCCATGATGCATAGCAATGCGCATATACTGTACTGTACTAAACACATGTCAGTACTTGGGGATAAAAAGTGTTCTAAAAGTTTAAGAAACACAAGACATTTCATAATCATGCTAAAAAATCCCCAAGTACTAATGCTTTGTGGGCTAAAATGGGCATTAAAGTCAGGGTTTTCATGTATTAAGAATAGGATTTTTATGGGATCACAAGACCCTATTGAAGTGAAATTTCCCAAAACTGGTGCATTGTGGGATTGACACAAAACACCCTCTGGTCACCAACCAAACCAATCCATTTGTTTCTCGGACATTCCCTTTTAAAAAAATCCCTTATATCTCAGATTCTGTTTTATAAATAGTGTGCAGTAAATTTGATGTGGACACATATCGGGTAAAAAGAAAATACTATTGACATGGCCTTATAGGCAAAAAAAATATTAAAGAATAATAAACAAATATAAAAAATGTTGGTTGTATGTTGTATTTCACTTCTTTCAACAAAGTGAATGTTTGCAACAGTATCGCTTATAGAACATTTCACAGTTGTTTTGATCTTTCTTTGATTTTTGCTTGATAGAAGGGCCTTCACCCCAAAACCCCAAGTTTCGCACCAATATCTCAATCCGTTTTGATGTGAGAGCTAAAATCATGATTTTATAAGCCCCATAGAGTACTGTGTAAAATTAATATTGGTCGACCAAAATGGGGCACATTTTCGCTCATAACTGGCAAATTGAAACCAAATTCAGCCCTAAGATTTCACAGGGTAAATGAGAAAAATAGTAGCTTTCTTCAGACTACTTCCGGTAAAATCTGGCTTTCTGGGGACCAGGCTATTAGCGATCGGACCATGGACCTTTAATATATTTGATTTTTTCCTGAAAATAATCTGCAAAAATCTATTTCAAGCTATTTTCGTTGTTAAAAATTTTAAGAGGGGAAAAATACACACTGAGTGACAGGGACAATCATTCAAGTTAGACCTTGGCCAGGCAAACCTTTTTCTCTTATATGTCAAAACTTTTTTTAAAGGGGCACTACCAGATCCTCAGTGTTGACCCCACCACTTACCCCATCAAACTAGAGATTTTGGTGTCATTATAAATCTTCTATTTTTTGCATCTCTTTTGCAAAATATTTTAGCCGACTTCTTCCTCATTATGATGTTATACCACAGAGTTAGAGTAATAAAAGGCTAGAGGTCGGACGTCCATCTTGAATCGGCGAGCTCACTGGTGGATGCTTAGATGTTGACCGCCCAAGCCCATTACAACTAAAACTTACGGCACAGAAAAATGCACTTTCTCGTTGATTTCGCCAGGCGACCCTCGAATGTAAAATGATCCTTAGATATCCAAAAGCATGTGGTTTGTTCAGAAAGTTTACCGTCGCAGAGATCAGACACGGTGTTTTTTTGCAGATTTCCAAAATGGCTTCCAAAATAGCATGGGCTATAACATGTTCGTAGTTGCTATGACGAGTGTGACGTATTTAACACAGTAGTAGTGCACAGTTGTAATATTTTAATTAGTATGGACCTTTGACCTTGGTAGGTGCGAAAACAGCGTCCACCTGCGAGTTCGTTTGTATTATTGGTAATTAGCGAAAATAAGCGTGTTCGTGCCCATCCTAAAGAAATAACCGGGAACAGTCCAGAGGCCTTGTGTTATACAGGCTTAGGTTGCTTCCAGCTACCGGAAATAAATGTTTACAGTATTCTATGGTCTCTTGCAATACTCACAATTATCGCTCACATTTAAATAGTTTGTCAGATTCAAGCAAAAGATTGGAATTAAGGTATGTTGACGATGGCCTTTTCTTTACAACAGAAAATTTGGTTGTAATCGGGTGGGACAACTTTAACATCTTATATTAGAATTGATATGCCTTAACCTTTGAATTGTAGATACATGGTGGGTACATGTTTAAATCTGCAGCTACAGGCTTTGACGATATTCTTATCGGCATCAAGTGGGTAAGCATGTTCAAAAGTAGTAGTAAAAGTAGTAAAACCAAGGTTTTAAATCTGGTTTTGTCCCCGCTAACAGGGGTGGCCGGATTCACCTTACATTCACAGCAATACTGCTGTGTGAGGATTTATTGGAGCAAAAAATTATTGACCAGATGCCCTTCCTGACGTCAATGTGCTGGATGGCCGCCATTAGCTCTCCAGAGCCGATGCCCTTATACATGTAGGTAGATCTTCTTTTTAGTTCTACCAGGGTAACTAGTTTTTTTTTTTTTTTTTTTTTTTTTTTTTTTTTTTTTTTTTTTTTTTTTTGGGGGGTGACGGTTTAGCTGCTGACAACCCAGCCCTGGGACAGGTAGTATGGTTACCAGCAGAGGGTGTTTTGAATCAACCCCATCATGCATTGCATTGTGCATATACTGTACTGTACTAAACCCATGTCAGTACTTAGGGATAAAAAGTGTTCAAAAACCTTAAAAACAACCAGACATTTCATGATCACGCTAAAAATTCCCTAAGTACTAATGCTTTGTAAGCTAAAATGAGCGTGAAAGTTAGGGTTTTTATGTGTTAAGAATAGGATTTTTGTGGGATCACATGACCTATTGAGGTAAAATTTCCCAAACCTGGTGCATTGTGGGATTGACTCAATACACCCTCTGGGTTACCAGGATACCAGTAGCAGATCCTCAAAGAAAAACCTGACCTGACAAAATATCTGCAAATTCAAATTCAATCATGCCAACTGAGAAATAGACCTTCATACTCATAGAGGCTTTTGTGAGGAGTGCTTTATGCTGAATGGCTTGTTTTCCTGATACACAGAATTATCAGGAAAAAATAACCAAAGTTTTGAAATCAGTTTTAGAGGGGTTGGGCTTCAATTTCAGATCATTTCCTTGGTATTTGAGATGATGTTTTGAGAGAAGTGTTCAGTGTGGTAGATTCTGTGGCCTGACAAAATATCTATGAATTTAAATTCAGTCATACCAACTGAGAAATAGACCTTCATAATCATAGAGGCTTTTGTGAGGAGTGCTTTATGCTGAATGGCTCATGATTTTCCTGGGGTGCAATTATCAGGAAAAAATAACCAAAGTTTTGAAATCAGTTTTAGAG
>JAMKCH010044711.1:0-28133 GCA_023653785.1 Ophioderma brevispina
AGACGTCCGCAGTTATAGAGGACAATATGATCACAGTGATCTTATCATCGTCCTTCTAAGAAGTGAATAGAGGTTCTTTGTTAACTATAGGAAGCAAGATTACACACCTGTTGATGAACAAAGACTTTGTGTAATTGCTATGTCACAACACTTCGAGCGCAGGATGTGGAAGATTGGGGACTTCCTTTAAACATGTTTCAGCGAACTGGAAAGATGACGAAATGTTCATCTTGTCTCCGCGTGTTTGTTGCATCATGGGAAATTTTGCTAAGGACAAATTGTGTTGCAAGTTATTCTTTTTGCCAGTTGTCAGAGATTCATCGAATGTAGACCTCTCAAACAGAAGGTGGAGAACTTTCATAACATTTGATTTATAAAATCATGTTATTATAATTCTGAAAAGTTGTCAGAATCGTCAGCAAATTTGGTGCCTTTGGAAAAACAAAGGTTAACATTAAAATTCCAGCAGGACATTGCTTCTGTACCAGTGACATTCACCTTTAATGCACTGAGGACCTGTATGGACATATGTTATACCATCAAGCTGCAGTTATACTTCCAGTGTTTCTCCAAGTCTACGAGTTTATAAATTAATCGGCCGGTCTAGACCAAAAGGACTTTTGCGATTTCGCGAAACTAGTTGAACTGTACCAGCAAGATTTGTGTCGCCAAGATTTTATGTGGACTGATTCTACAATAGACTGGTGCGCACCCAACAGTGAACTTTGAACTTTAGTTTAACCTGAGATGGTGTGTGTTTAATTTGATTTTTAAATAGGTAAGAAGTATAGATAATAATTTGTGCATTGTTGATTGTTTAGATTGCGTGATTTAATCAGTATTAAAATCATTACTTTGAATTTACATCTTGGTCAAGTCAATCTTCTTCCAAATCGTCATTGTGAATTTGTTTTATGAACCACGGGAGGTTACTTTTCTGACCTTGAGTACGTCTCGTAACAGTATGTATGTAGTATGTATGTATGTATGTATGTATGTATGTATGTATGTATGTATGTATGTATGTATGTATGTATGTATGTATGTATGATGTATGTATGTATGTAGTATGTATGTATGTATGTATGTATGTATGGATGTATGTATGTATGTATGTATGTATGTAATGTATGTATGTATGCCCTTTCTATTAAACACTGAAAATGTCCAAAATTAGGTCCCAGAGAGACGCGGTTATATAATCATTAAGAATTATCCTTTTTTCTACAATACTGAAAATCACCTAAAATGTCAAACAAGTATTAAAAATCAACTTTAAAACAGTTTAAAAAAAATGCAAATTAGAACCTTTCCTCTCTATATGGAACCCTCAAGAATGCAACCCTAAAATGGTTATTAAAAAATCTGAGAACACAAAGGTTTAGTTCGTGACGAACCCTACGAGGTAATAAGAGGACAAGTTTAGAACCTTTCGCACATTTTTTTCCGCGAGTGTGCAATCAGTTGTAAATTCTTATGAAAGGTTTGGCATTTGAAATCAACAAATATAAACAAAATCAACATTAATGTTGACAGAGATTGGGTTCTGTCGCATTTCGTAAACAGGCCTAAGATCAAAAACCTTTGTCGGGCAATTTCTTGAAAAAGCGTAGAGGATGACAACTGACAAGTTGCAAGTTGTATTATAATTCTCAGCTGCAAATTGTGTTTTGGCTATTTTATTTTCTGGTCAAATTAGGGATTTGAGCGAGAATCAGTGTTTAGAAAACGGTAATTCCACATTTTCCGCGAACCGATAAATTGCTATTTTCTCCACCAATATGCGGCTGAAAGTTGGCGAATTCGCGTAATTACGTACCCAAAAAGTCCGCCAACCTTACTCCTGATCCGGTCCTTTAAATTGTCAAATATTACCAAAATAGGACTAAAAAAGTAAATATACCGCGCAGCGTTGCACTCAAATCAATGCTTAATCACACACCTGGAAAAGTGTGAATAAAAAGAAAAACAAAGGCGAATAACAAAAAAACAGCGGCGAATCTTAATTTTATGTGTCTATGCCCCCCCCCAAAACCCCCCAGTATTTTTTCAACACATAATCTACTCTTGAATAATACATATTATTCCATAGTAGGAATGGTCAGCTTGTTACGGATTGAGTATTTATACATTAAAGCAACTACTCCACTCTCATCTATGGATGGAACATTCAAGGCATCCATATGTTAGTAAATAAAACAAGCAATGGTTAATAAAGTCTGGAGTGTTTTCACAAAAAATTTCAAGAAAAATACAAAAACTCTTGATTTTTAAAAAGATAATGTGGTTAATTTACTCAACTTTGTCATTTTCATACATGTTATTATTGTAGCATGAAAAAAAAAGAAAAGAAAACATTGGTTGATTCCGCCATACGCGAAGCGGAGTCGGCCGCGCGTTAAGTTTAAAATCATTAAAATTTCGGAGATAAAGACCTTACCGGGAAAATGGCGTACAGCCTGATTTTGTTTGTTTGGAAAGTATAATTTCGCTCTAAATTCAATGGAGCTGGTGAGTCTGGTGCAACGTGCGTGCCGTTGCAAGGTATATTTAAAAACATTTGTCGAGACGATCATGTCATTTCCCAAACAGTGTCATTCTCACATACTCTTTTTTCTGTAGAATGTATCCTTCAAAAAAAATTCCGGCGTTCGGGGGGGGGGGTGCCAAGGCACCCCCGGAACCCCCTGGATCCGCGCTGGCTGGGGAAAGTTTTTGGGTTTCATATCCATAGGTAAAAATAGGGAAAACAAGCATTTTTAATCTATCTAAAGAAGTCGCTTCGCCTGACTAACAATAGGAAAGTGGTCTTGAAAGGAATAAGAGCAAGCTAAAAACTTAATTCTGTTAATGTACGTTTTTCTGAATTGATTTTTTCCAGGATTTTTTTATGTAAAGTTTTAATACAATCGATTCATAAATCGCATGTCACATCACGGTCAGTGTAAAAACGGGTTAGGACTAAACACCTTAAGATTTATTAAGTATTCTTCAATATTCACTGTCATCGTGGAGCCATATTGAAGTTTTGTAGACACGGTATGTCATGCTGTATGGTCCTTCTACACTGCCAAAATGTAAAACTGACAAAGTAATTGCCCGAATTCTCTAGACTTAAGAAATTTAATTTAGGCGACTTTACAAAGTTGTGTTTGCCTTTTTATGTGTTTAGGCCAAAGTTTCATTGACCAAATATTTTATCCAACGCCCACTACTTACGACAATCTGTGACCATCACTATTTACACAGAGAGGACTCGACTGTGTTTTTCTTCCGTATGGTTTCTTTCTTCTTTCTGTCAAATGCTAGTATCTCAGACTGCAACTCCCTATTGACCAAAATTGGGGACAAGGACAAGTAAATAAACACAAACTGTTGACATGACCAGATTGGTGTCAAAGGTCACGATGGGTCACAGGGATCAACAACATTAACATGCAAAAAAGCTAGAATTAGATCAAATCTCAAAACTAATACTGTTATCTTGTAGGATGATCAAACCACTACAAAAAAGTCAATTATGATTTGTCATATGACGCAGATTAGTGGTCATAGGTCAAAATACATCAAATGATGTTACACTTCAAATCACTACTCCTCCTACAGATTGCATAGTATAATCACGTGAATCATGTATGTGGTGTAGTTTGACATCCCCTACAAAAGTTACTTAATGAAATTTTGATCAAAGGTCATCTGGGGTCACTAAGGTCAAATTCCTTTACTGTGTGTAAAATTTAAAACAAGGTCAAATAGAAAATCTTGTTAGCCCATCCTGTAGTACTTGATGAGAGGTCAATAAAAGTCAATGATCACCCCATCACCTGACCCATGGTTTAGGGGTCAAAGGTCAAAATACTTCAAATTACGTTACACTTCAAAACACTACTCCTCCTACAGATTACATAATTTGATCATGTGACTCATGTATGTGGTGTAATTTGGCATCCCCTACAAAGGTTACTTAATGAAATTTTGATCAAAGGTCATTTGGGGTCACAGGAGTCCAAGACCTGATTTTCACTAAAAAATGCTACTTCTGCAAGTTCTGGTCTGAGTACTCTCGACTGTGTTCAGATCTGTAAACAGATCTAGTGTATTAGTTGTATTAGTTAAGGTAACGTATCAAAATAATGATGAGGCCCATATCACCTGCGTGGACTGCGCGAAAACCATTGTTACCATATTCAGGATTCAATAGCGCACCTGCCATATACAGGTAGTATTTCACATTTTAACGTACATTACTTTTACCAGTGACTCTCTATGCTTTAACCACTGCTTATCGTATTGACCGTAGAGCACGTAGTATTAAGAACGCGCGAACTAGGAGTGCTGCAAAGTTTAATTTTTGTACGCCCCTCAGAAACAGCTCTCACCCGTAAAAAAGTACAGGTTGTCCCTATATCAGTGCGAATCGAGTATAGTTGACCACAGGTCACAGATTTCTATTTAATATCTATGCCACTACTATGCCACAGGTGCATAGAGTTGGAGTATAATAAAAGGCTAGAGGTCGGACATCCATCTTGAATCGGCGAGCTCACTGGTGGACGCTTGGATGTTTACCGCCCAAGCCCAATACAACCTAAAACTTACGGCACGGAAAAAATCACTTTCTCGTATTTAGCCAGGTGCCCCTCGAATAAAAAATGATCCGTTTATATTCCAGAAAAGAACTCAGCATGTGGTGATGCAGAAAAGTTTATCGTCGCATAGATCGGGCACGGAGTGTTTTGCAGATTTTCCCCCCCCCAAAATGGCTTCTAAATAGCAGGGCTATAGAGGTTCGTAGTTTGCTATGACGATTGTGACGTTTTGCACAGTCGTAGTACACAGGTTGTAAATTAATTTGGTATGGAACTTGACTCCGTATAAGTGCGAAAATAGCGTCGCCTGCTCGGTCGTTTGTATTGTTGTGGAATCGCAGAAAAATCAGCGTGTTCGTGCCCATTCTAAAGAAATATACGGGGGGAACAGGTCCAGAGCTGCACAGGGGGGTAGGACATGCCATCCTAACAGAAACAGCGAAATCAATCGGCATCTACATCCGGCGCGACTCGAGTGCTAGTCCTTCAAAGACTACGGTAGGAGGGCGCTATTACGCGTATCGGCCGGTTACACTCAGGACTTGCATAAAGTCTAGGCTGGCACGAAATATTAAATTAAATGACGTTATTGGAAATTACACTATTTTGCAGCGGGTGTTAAGCCACTAACCCCGACGGATTTTGAAGGTCAATAATTTATCCTTTATTTATCATGATATTTACTAAGATGTATTGAACTAGGGTTTAAGAGGAGATTTTGTAATGATTGAAACTGAGACACAGCCTTTATACCATAGTAAATGTACCGTAGTAGTTCCACAAATTACCGTTTGTAAATCCCCAAAGCCCAAATCGAGCAGGGCGGGTCCTACCCCCCTGGCCGTGCCACAGGTGTGCCAAACCATCGCCCCCTGGCGGCAATGCATGGCCCAAAAAAAGTAATTAGCCTTTTGTGTGAACATGGTATGTGGTTAACAAACGCAAGACGCCGGGTGGTCGGGACATGATCAATCTCAACCAGGAGCGGTAAAAAAAAAAAAAAAACTTGCTTATCTTGGATTGAACAAACGGCTTTTAGGCATTTGAGCTTAACGCAATGATGAACTTAGTCTTAGGCCAGGCAAATGCGCCATTTAGCAAATAGAATCATTAGTTTAGTTTGTAAGTCATGATTCAATATTTATACCAGGACAGTGACACTCATGGCTGGACAGACTCGTGCCACCGATGGATGCATTGATTGGACACTGACATTTGGACAATTGGAATGCATGAAGAATGACATGCATGATGATTGATTGAAATGGGCAAGCCTCAAAACCCTGAAATTGAAAAACTAACCTCCTGACAAGATTCATGGAATCATCTACTCTAATTTTAACAACTGTGAAAATGTAAGCAATTTATTTGGCTGATGCCCGGGTTGAACCCAAGTAGTACGAGCTGCGTATTTTAGGTTGAAGCGCTCGATCGTACCGCGTTTTCATGTGTTGCTACATTCGCAGTGCACTGCCAACGTTGTGTCTCATGGAGTATGATCGTTGCGTGCAACAGGTGTTCGATTGTTGTCACTCGGTGGTGGCAGTCTGTATTGTTGTATGTTAAAATTCAAAAAAGAGGCAACGGCACTGGCCACATTTCACCCAAAATATGAAAATTTCTTCAATTTGCTCAGACTCAAATGATAGTCTTAATTTAGCACCGAGGTTGCTCTGGCTCATTCCGCTTACGATAGCCCCTACTATCTCATCCCATAGAGCCAGGGCGGTATAGTGCATTCAAAACCACAGGGTTTATACTGTGCCACAAAGTCAAGAATTGGTATACTTACAGATCCTTATGACACGAAATCTGTCCATATATGAAAACTGTGATCAGTCTAGCATCCCTACTAGCTCGATTTTAAAAATACAAACGGTACACAGATCATGCTTAAATCATGCAATGTTGACCCTAAAAAAGCACCGAAATATGAAATTAATCATAATAAACAGTCTGTCTCACACGTCCGGGTTCCCTCGTTGTAATATTGGTAATCAGCGGAAATGATAAGCGTGCCTCGGGCCTATTCTAAAAAAATAAACCGGGAACATCCAGGGCGAATCACTGATCTAGTAGTGGGGCGACTCCAATGTTTAAATTGGGATTTTAACGGTTTAAGAAATCACCGTTTCAAAATATAAATCAGATTTTAACCATGAATTGGGAAAGTCAAAGGAAACAAAGTTGCATATAAATAAATATAATTTAGGTTATAATATAACAGGTACAGATTTTTAATAAGGCTGTTTTTGTACTGATTCTGATTGCTTATTCCGCATCGGAGTCCGCTGGGCAACCCACCTAGACAGGGAACCTTTAGTCGTTTTTTGACATTGGTGGTCAGCACAACGTAAAGGCCAAAATGCAATTGAAAAGCCGTAGCAATCAGGCACTGTATAAAGTGTATAGGCTCATGGATTGTCGACGCAGTGCTGAGTCGGAAAAGTCCAATTAAAATAAGAAAAATAACCTTAATGGCCGCAGTATTTAAATTATCATGCACCTACTTGGACTTGTTATGTATATTCTGTTTCTTCGATGAAACTAAAGATTTTGCAGGAATTTTGGCGATATTCTTGTCGGGATTCGTGCTACACGATTTGATGTAATGTCGTTATACTAGAAATGAGGGTGATTCGTAAATGTGAAATGCAAAAGATTGATAATGACTCGTCTGACATGCCCGAAATTTCAGTATGACTCCGTTGTACTAGCACCCACCCCGGTCTTTTCAATACACTCCCGTGCGTAGCGTTGTTAGGAGGTAGGTAGGGACGACGTTAACGCTACGGAACGAGCCAGTCGTAATTAGGGCATTGGAAGAACAGATATATTTTACACATAAAAATAACATACTCCAAAACAGATAGGGACATTGATATGAGGATAAAGACATCCAGGTAATTTGTAGGCCAACTTTTAAGTTTTCCATAACTTTAATCAACAAATGTGTATATTAGTTCTTACATGAATATTTTTGACTCGTACTCACTGATATTAAAACCACAAAGGCTATAGACCAGTCAAACAGTGTGCATAGCGTGAGAAACATGCATACGGAGTGTGTGTTCCTGTCTAGTAATAATATCCAATTGGAAATGCTTTCGTTAAGGCCATCTTTAATAGTTCGTCTTAAAGCTCCCGCGCGCATTAGTAAAATCGCCCGCTTTATTCAATTTCCCCCCCCCTTTTTTTTTTACCCACGAAAAAAAATCCACACAGACATCGTCAGCTGAAAAATAGCCTAATTCACAAATTCTCCAAGAATTCACAACGGTATAAGTGTTAATTATTAAAAAAATGTTCCATGTGGCACAAAATGAAATGACAGCAACAAAACATCAATGCATGAACAATTTAAAAAAAAAGAAAGTAAAAAAAAAAAAAGAAAAAAAAACGCATTCCACATTAGGTTTTCAAACTTTGGGGAGCTTTAAGACAAACTATTAAATTAAGATGGCCTAAGCATCTGGCAATACAAAACACGGGACTTAGTCACCAGTCAAAATCTTACATGTCTTGAAATTTCACTTCCTAAAAGAGTTGATGAAGATATTTACGACTATCCTGTTGTTGCTAACACTCTAAGGAATACTTTCAAGGTTGATACTTGATGGGGATACTCTCCAACGCCCCTGGTGGAGCCAACCGGAGAGGATACGGTCTGCGCATGTGCTTGCTTAGTCTTGCTGGTTATGTTTTCCTTGTAGATGGATGGTGATGGCGTTTTTGAATAATTCTGGATCTGTGAGGTGCTCTGGTAGATTGTTCCAATTCCTTATTGTTTGGGGAACAAAGGAATATTTATAACAGTCTTTTTGAGTTCTGATGATTGAATAGGAGTTAAGATGTGAATGCCGTGATTGTCGCAGAGCTGGCTGCAGAAGGTTTCCTATGGGCAGTGATAGGTGACCGAGTCTGGCTTGTTGAAAAATGCAAAGTCGACGTATGAGCCTTCCCGACTGCAATGACTCCAGTCCGAGTTCAGCCAGAATGCCAGTGGCACTGCCTGGTGTCTCTGTGGCATAGTCATTAATAATGAAACGTGCAGCCCTTCTCCGCACGGCTTCCAATTTGTTTATGTTCTTAACAGTGCAAGGATCCCAGACCACCAAGGCGCACCCCAGCAATGGTCTAACAAGTGATCCGTAAGCTACTGCCTTCATGTCCTGGTTACATGAACACAGGTTACGCCTCACAAAGCCCAATGAACGGCCGGCTTTTGCACTTATCTCCTGTATGTGTTGGTTCCAGTTTAATTTATTTGATATAGTGACCCCCAAGCATGCATGGCTATCAGTTACTGCCTAACACCTCTCCACCCAGCGTGCAACCAAATCTCTTTGGGATCCGGCATGAGTCAATCTCATGGCAAAACATCTCCGTGTGTTAAACCCCATGAGCCACCCCGAACCCCACACCTCCAGTGCGCCCAAACCCTCTTGCAAAACCTGTGCATCGAAATCATCTGAGACCTCCGGCAGACGACGCAGCCATCAGCGAACAGTCTCACTGATGACTGAATGCTTTCTGCGACGTTATTAATGCAAGCCAGGAACAGCAGCGGCCCAAGTACCGCACCCTGAGGGACGCCAGAAACAACATTTGACCAGGCCGACCTCTCGCCACCGACGACAACCCTCTGGGCACGGCCCCTCAGGAAGCCACCGATCCAGGCATGTGTCTCACCTTGAATGCCACAAGAATGCAACCCGTAATGCAAACGGCCATGGGGGACAACACCAAAAGCCCCGGAGAAATCCATAACAATCATGTCAACCTGGGACTCATTGCCAAGAGAACACGCCAGGTCTTGCACTGCAAGAATGAGCCGTGTTTCACAAGAATGCTTGTCAGCCAGGACGCCGAATTTGTCAAAGTGGTGCACCATGTTGGAATGAACAACGTGTCCAAGGACCCCGCAGCAGACCGAAGCGAGGGAGACGGGACGACAATTTGACGCGAGAGACCCGCCACCCTTCCCAAAAATCGGGGAGACATCAGCACGTGACCACGTGCCAGGTAAGACTCCAGTGTCCAGTGAATGCTGGAAAATTAAAGCGAGCACTGGAGCCAACTCCTCGGCCGCCATCTTTAAAACCCCGGCACTGATCCCGTCAGGGCCGGAGGCCCCGTTGGGATCAAGATCCCCTAGGAGTTCCTCCACCCCCTCCTTGGACATGACGACATCCGGCACAGGAGGGGCCACAGACATCCGATCATTGGGCAATTGTGAACCTTCATGTGCAAAAACGGAGCTGAATTGCTCGTTCAAAATATCGGCCCCGTTCCGTTGTCGCCCACAAGTCTGCCATCCCTCTCCAATGTTGGCATCCCCATTGTGTCAATTTTGAGGCTTTTGATAAATGTGAAGAACTTCCCGGATGAGACAGAACACACCGATTGGACACGTCGCCTGTATGCGTTTCTGGTTTCTTTGGACACTTTCTTCCTTAGTTTCGAGAAATTGTCAAAGCTGGCTGAATTTTGTAATCTCTTATGCGAGCCACATGCTCTCCGTCTGCGTCCGTGCAACCGCCCGATCTCTCCACCCATCCACGGGCCCAGACCACGCCCAGAGACCACCTGGACGGAACAAATTCATCCACAGCGGACTCAATTTCAGATTGAAAACACCCATACATTGAGCCGACAGACGCATGACTTGTGGAGTCATGGTAATATTTATTTGCGTGTGGAATCAGGTAATATTTATTTGCGTGAGGAGTGAAAGTTGTGAGAAAAAAATTTTGTCATATCAGTTACACACAAATTTGGCATGACTCCTCCTTTGATTAAGTTAAGGGGCGTGTTCCGATCGTCTTGGGACCCCCCTGATTTACCCGGAAGTAGTATCGATTTTGATATCAGATGAAAGGCCGTATTTTTCTCATTGTCGTCCTGAAATTTGAGCCCTCGAATCCATTTCATTCCCAAGATATAAACAAAAAACCGCCGTTTTAGTGGTTAACCACTTTATTAGCACAGTAGGCCTATTGAATAGGGCTTTGCAACATGCATTATTGCGTCTACCATCAAAACCGCAAGTTTGTTTCCCACGGTACTTGATGGGGTGTATGTGCAAGTGCCAGGCTCTCATATCAAGTAGAGAACACAATAGACATAAATCGGAACAACCACCTTTAATGATTATGTGCATAATGGAGGAGTCATGCTCAGCAGGACTAAGTTGATGCCACATCTAGGAACGGTAGTATATACCAAAGTCATCCCCTTATTTTATGTTATCATGATTAGAATCCTGTAATTTGCATTAATTTGCCAGTTTAAGTATATCAAAAGGCCCAAAAAGCAATAGGTTAAAATGAGCAAAACCTATACCAAACCCCCAAACAAGTTCCTTATCCAAAGGAACTTGCTACAACCCCCCCCCCCCAAGCTGAAAGGGCAACCTGATGTAGTTCTGCTGAGCATAACCTTTTTGTCTTTCATTCATCTTTTAACATTTGGACATTATCGTATATCAGCTAACGTAAAGGTTATGCCGCTGTACATGGACTTGGTATCGACAATAAGCAAATGCCAAATTTAAAGTCATCTGACATCGTCAAGATTTTCAAACTTACCTCAAACAGGACTCTGTAGCATCTTACAATACTACAGAACAAGAATCCACACATTGTTTTCATCCAAACAGCGAAAAAAAGTACTAATTGGATGAATTTTCAATGCAGAATTATTTACTCCCTAAAACTCATGAGTGAGTGGTTGCCAAACTCCCTCATTTTTTAAATCTCCTTAGGGTTTCCAATGTCGATAATTACACATTGCATCATCTTTGGTGCACAAGATGACCCCCAAAACTAATATACACAAATTTCTATTCAGGCGATCCCTGGTGACGTCATACCACTGACGTCACCGGCGATCCCATCATGCTCGTCCTCTTTCCCTGTGGGGCTCTACCAGGGAACAACAATCAATGGGAATTGACCGTGGCTGTCTGCCGATTCCCGTAATCAGATTTTCACGTTCATTCATCACACTCCGTTTGGAGCTTCCGCGGTTGGGAATATTACAAAACCTTCGCCAGCTAAGGGACATAACAACGGCCCCATAATGCAATGGGCATAGAGCAACCCGCTATGCTCTGCATAATGACTATGCTTTGCATAATGAGCTATGCTATAGCAGCAGATAGCATTTATGCAAATAAGTTTGACGCAATCGTCCAATGGCAAATTCACAAGGTTTGGCTGGTATTTGTGCTAGGACTAGGGTGAAAACTCTAAGTTTCCTGAGTCCGTTTTTAGGATTTTTGGATTACGATTTCGGCGAATTCTGGCCAAATTCGCTGAGATCGTAGGTTCCAGATTTGGTATGCCAAATTCGGAACCCGGTAAATTTCCCCATTATAACTATTAAACTACTTTGAGTCAATTTGATTGGTTCGGTGGTGTACACACTCTCATATGTTGTTACTGTTCGGACGGCATTAATACAGCTCTCCTTGGCGAGAGAGGCCGTCCCTGTAACAACTTTGGCTTTTTATATCCAGTTTTAAATATACTACGACTAAAACTCCATTACTCGATTGTGTATTTATCATTAAACTGGGCATTCTACACTAGAATCTAATTCAGTGTACAGGGTCATAGTTTCTAACTCCAATTCTTTTGTGTGCCTTACAGATTGTGTCCAGACAAGCTTATCCGATTGAGTGTCCAGACCTTTCTATAGAATTAAATCTTTAATCAGTTAAATCGATTTTTCTTTGTGAGGCGTTCTTTAGAATTTAGTAACGTGATCCAGCCGGCCCATTGTGCCAGCGTCTCTCTAGGCTAGTCACGATAATTACCTCCAAGACTCCATCCTTGAGCCTAGTTATTCGACCTCATTCGTGTTTTTTTTGTTTGGTCTTGATTGTAAATTCTTCTTTTGTCCTTCTCTTGAAGGACTGTCTTTGTTGTTACGTTACAGTCCTTCGAGAAGGACAATTTACTGAGTTACTTGAGTGTAATCGTGCTTGCTTAACGCGTTCGTGACCAAGCCTGCTCTGTGTGGGGAATGCCGCGCATTTGTTTTGAAGTAGGGATCCCCACCCGATTTGCTGGCGCCATCGATCTTACTAGGGAATCCCCCTGCCTGTCTTACTGTGTAGGACTAGCGGTGATTCACTGGGACATGATTGACACGAGCGGGAGTTCTCTCGTGGAATTCCCGCATGCAAGCCGACACTGCGCGGGGCTCAGTCTGAGAAGGCGGCAGCTTTGTGGTGCGCCCCCGAGCACTGCAGGGGGCTTCGGGTCCCGTTGTGGCCCATCCAGACACCACCGCGAACTTCGGCTTCCAGCGCTCCTACTTGGATGGATCGCCCTACGGTCTTTACCCCCGCTGGGGAGCGCACTTGAACTGCCTCAGTCCCAGCCGTTTGGGATAGAGGTGGCTTCAAGCCTGGCTACGCCTCGCCTTTCGGGGCTTGAAGCTCACCTCTGAGGCTAAGCGCTTCCTCTCGGGGGAGGTGCTCCTCATGAGTCGCCTAGGTCTCTCGGGACCGGGGTAGCTTCGGACTCGGCTGAGCCTCCCCCCATCGTGGCGGGAGGCTCGCTAGGCTTAGTCGTGCGCTGCTCCCTGTCGGGGAATTATGCCGGGGTCCTCCGGCTCGGCAACTGCGCCTGTCGATGCGGTATGCAGTGCTCGCCACCGGCCCCCGGGCCTGGAGTTGGCTGTGCAGCACCCTGTTCCATTGCGTCGGTCATCCGCTGCTCCCTTCGGAGCTGCGGTGGCAATCCTACCCGTGGGTGGGGTGGCGGGTGGGTTCGGGCTTTCCCCGCCGCGGGGGCACTTGCTGCCTCTGCTGCGGGTGATTGGGTGCGGTCCGTCCCCGGGGCAGGCGGGCGTTGGCTCCCATCCTGCGGCGGTTGTGTTTGGTTCCGGAACTGACCGGGGGTGGAGAGCGTGCGGTGCCTGCCGTCTCCTCCGTTCACGGGCCGTGTTACCCAGTCTCTGGGGCGCCAACTTCCGTGACTTCGACCCTGCCTGCAACCGCGATCTCGTCACTTGGATGGGTCTTCAGGTTGCGGGCATTGTTCCGGTGGGGCGATGGGCTTTTGGTGCCGCTTCCGCAGCCAGTCGCTTGCTGGTCGCCCGTGGGTTGCCAACCCAGGTTGCACAGGGGCAGCATATCCTGTGGTTCAATGGTGCGTATCCTGGGTCCAACCTTGGGCAGGCAGCTGCGTAGCGGGTTCACAGCTGGCTCATGCTGGATTCGGTGTGGCGTGGGGGGGCCCTGGCCTTCGGGGTTTGGCGGGGGGCGCAGCCGCGCGGGGTCCGCCAGGCTTTGTGTCCCCGCTCGACCCGGGGTCCTAGGGGGTTGCATCTCAATCGTATCCCCCCGCATGCCTTTTTGGCATGGGCTGGGCCATGGTTTTTCCATGGGCTGCTACGCGGGAGTGGCTCTGGGGTACCCCCCCCCCGGCCTGACGCCTGCTACGCCGCCTGCGGTGACGCGAGTCTCAGCAGTCTGGTCGGCCGTGCCACATCCGCTGCTGTCGCAGCCAGTATCCTGTCCCCCTCCAGTTTCCCCCCTCCCATGTGCCTGCACCTGTATCAGGCACCTCATGCACCGAGGACTCGGCGCCTTCGTCCGCCTCTGGCGACATGGATCCGAGGATCGGGTTCGGTGCGTAGGCTGCAAATGCCATCTCCATGGAATAGCTGGTGAAGCATCCTCTTGCTTCAACTATCGGATTTCCAAGGCGTATTGTTTGGCTGAGTTGAGTCCGTCGCCAGGTGTGTGAGATTCTTTCGGGGTCTTCATGCCTTCGATCTCTCTCATGCGCGGAGCAGCCGGGTCGTGGCTGACAGCGACCCCATTCGTTTGGGTGCGTCCACCGAGACGTCCTGCTCAGGCGCTCCTGACTCTGCCTCAGACCTTTCGGAGATAGTGAGACCACTACCTTTCCGAACCCGGATAGGCCTGGTCTAGGCGCGAGCGAAGAATTGACCGTGCCCTCCGAGTTCCTTCGAAGGACTCCGAGAGCTCTTCAACCCGTGCCAGACCTCGAACGTGAGGTCCGCGAGCGTGCTCCCTTCGCGGGGCGGTCCAGCCGTATCTGCTTCTCTCGTGGTTCTTGGAGGGGGAGCTGGCTGACATAGACGGCTACTTCGGTCACATCATTCATGCTCGGCTTTTGCTGTAGCTGACTCCTCTCAACCATGCGGGGTACTGCAGCGGCTGGGCAGGGAGTCACCCGAGTTCGCTCGGTGTCTCTCGCCGCAGGTTTGGCATCACGGTCGCTAGATATGCCATAGCCCTTGCTTCGCCACCTGGTGCTGCGGCTAATACGTCTTGGCGCATTTATTAGCGGCCGCTCCGCAGCTGGCTAACAGCCTCAACAGGGTTTTTCCCTGTCGGTGTCTTCTTTTTGGGTCGGAGTTGAAATCTGTCATCGACCGGTTGCGACTCTGATTACTAAGGAAGACCCTTGAGCTTGGCTCGCCAAGGTGCAGGGAAGGGTAATTCTGCCAACCTCCGAAGAAAAGCGTTCTGCTAAGAGGAAGGCAGCCAACCCTTGTGGCCACGCCGACATACTTCCCGCTTGAGCCGCCTGCTTCCCGCGCATCTCTAAGCGCGCCTCTCTCTCATTGCCCGGGATGTCTGGGGAAAGCGGAAGCGTGGCAAGGGAAGATCCGGCCTCCAAACGTCCCCGCAAGGAGTCTTGGCGTTTGACGGGTTGGCGGCCGGTGTTCCATGGCCCTTTGCCCACTGAACTTCCGCCGGGTGTTTTTTATCCCCCGGTGGGGCCCCCTTAATCAAATACCAGCATCGCTGGCGAGAAATCGTAGCGATTGCTGGGTGAGGATTGTAGTCTCCGATGGTTACCGTCTGGAGTTCACTGCTCCTCCGCCCCGTCATTCTGTCAGGAAGGTCCCTCTGTCTCCCCGTAATCTAGAGAAGCGTCTAGTCCTGCTCAAGAGATAACGGACCTTCGACGCAAGCAGGCAATCGGCGGCCCGATCCCCCTCGATTCTCGATGGGGCTTTTGGTCGAGCTTCTTTCTATCTAGCTCCCAAGAAGACGGGCGATTGGGCGGCCGATTCTCAATCTGAAGCACTCAACGCCTTCATCCGACCGAGAATTTCGGATGGAGACGTTGGGCCCATGCTCTCCGTTGCCCAATCCAACATTGTTGGGCAACATCTCTGGCTCTCAGGATGCCTCCCTCCACATCCCGATCGAACGGATAACCAGTCGGCTCGCTTCCAATAGAACAAGAAGCGTAACCAGTTTTCGGTGCCTCCGTTCGTCCGGCCACGGCGCCGCGAGTCTTTGCACTCGGGTGTGGTCTAGGCCGTTGGCTCGGTTCTCAGACGGCGGGGAGCAACCTTTGTATCTATCTCGACGATTGGTTGATCTACAGCCCTACGAGGGATCTTGCTATCGCCCACAAGACAATGGGTGGTGCAGGAGGTCTCAAAGTTGGGGTTCATCGTGAACCTCTGCGAAGTCCAACTCGATCCGAGTCCAATCCCCAGTTTTTTTCTGGGAGCGCAGCTGGAGTCCCCTTCTCAATGGCGCGTGTTTTTCCCAACGAAGGAGCGGGTAGCCAATGTCATTCAAAGCGCCACGCTCCTTTCCGGAGGTCAGCCAGGCCGTTCTCTGGCTTGCTTCGGGTGTTGGTCTCATGGCCAGCCTTGTGGGACATCGTGCCGTACTGGTCGGCATCGCATGCGCTCAATCCACTGCACCTTCTGGCGCACTATCGCCCGCCCACTGACGAGGCGTAGACCACCTTGTCCCGATGCCTGCCTCGTGGAGTGACGCTCTGTCTGGTGGGAGTTGCCCACATCTCTTCCAGGGCGTGGTTTTCCCTCCGGCCCAAGCCCGATCTGATTCTGACCACAGATGCGTCGGGTCAGGCTGGGGCGGTCATATTCGGGACGGAGACTGGTTTATGGCCGCTGGTCGGCCTCGTACCAGTCCTCTTTCACATCATGTCCTGGAACGTCCGGACAGTGTGGCCGGTTGCAAGATCCTCATCCGATCCGACAACACTACGGTGGTGTCGTACATCAACCGACAGGGTGGAACGAGATCCCCCACTCTTTGTCTCCACATGAGACAACTAATCAAGTGGTGCATAGAGAGGGATCATGTTTCTGACCTGCACATTCCGGGCGTTTCTCAATGTCACTGAGGACTGTCTATCCAGAGGCGGGGACCACTTCTTTGGAGTCGTCCCTGTCTCGTCGGGTAGCGCAAGCAGATCGTTTGCGATAGATCTGTTTGCGTTCCGCCATAAATGCCAAGCTCCCCGACGTACTGCTCCCTGGGACGCATCCCGGGCGTTGGCGTTGGATCTCTTGTCTCTTGACTGGTCGGAGATGAAGGCTTAACGCCTTTCTCCCCCCGATCCCACTCATCCACGAGTGGTAGACATGTTCGGAAGGCCTCCTAACTAACGACGAATACCGGCCCCCTTCTGTCTGGGGGGGCCTCGTCACCGTGGTTTCGTGCCGCTGGTGACCTGCTTGCAGGGACCAACCGCTGACGCCTCCCGGGACCACATGTCCGGTGTGGGGAGTCTCCTGCGGATGTCCAGACTATCCTTTTGACGCTTTCACGGACAGCGTGGCCGCTGTCAGGAAGCTTTTCCAGACGCAAGGCCTTCTCGTGACGCTGCCGATCTGTGCTGCCAGTGCTGGCGAATATCCAAACAGGTCACTTATTTTGGAAACTTTTGGCAAATCTTCTCTAAGTTTGCAGGGACAAAAAAATTTGTCCGGCCACTTCTTCTGTTCGCCAGATCGCAGACTGCCTGAATTCTTTATTCAGTATGCCTAGACCCGCACACATCAAGAATTACAGGTCGGCAGTTCAATTCTATCACTGAGGAACGGCCCCTGGGGCTGTTCCGAAAGGTGATGAGTCCTTGAATCGCTTCTTACTTGGCATGTTTAATACCATGGCCGCCAGCGCGGCCCGTTTGCCTGGGTGGGACTGCCAGACCGCCCTACGGAGTTACCGGTGTACCGTGAGCCGATTGGTTCCGCCATTCTGGCCGCCGTACGTCCAAAACTATTTTCCTTTCCTACTAGCAATGGCCTCCGGTCACCCTCCATTATCCCGCCCAGGGTTCCTTCAAAGAATGAACGACTGCTTCAGGGCCCCACCATTGTTCTTGCCGGACATGTCAGTTGGTTCCCTTCCGTACAGGAGGGGCGCGCTGTGGTGTCAGTAAGAGCTCTTAAATAATTAAATTTCCTCTCCCGTAACAAATGCCCTTCGTGTAGGGTGAGCAGCTGTTTGTTGATAACACAACCTCGCATGACGGCTGCCTCGAAAGAAACTCTGGCACGTTGGGTCTGCGATGTTATCAACCAGGCCGATGCGGTGAACGCCGGCGAGCGTGCTACGCTCATTCCACAAGCTGTAGCAATTCTGCTGCTTTACCGCGGCCTCCGCCTAGGAACAAATCATAAATACTGTTTGCTGACGCTCATCAACTCCTTCATTAAACTTCATGAGGGGATATGAGTCCTTAAAGCCGGCGGTTTTTCCTCGCGCCGTCCCTCGAACATCGGGACAGATTAGTTCAAGGTAAGGCGATTCCCGGGACTTTAACCGGAGTTAACTTATATGGTGGACGGGAGCGAACAGTGGGGCCTATTATTCAGCTTTAGTAGCTTTCGCACTCTGTAGCCAAGGTGGTTGGCTTACATGCGTCTGCCCTTTTTGAGGGTAGCCGTCGGGGTTCGTCTACACTTGGGTTTCCTATTCGAATCGTGTTAGCCTCTTTCGTGCTAACACTACTCCGGCCTATGGTCTGTGCTAGTCTGGAAAAGGGTATTTTGCCAATGTCGATGCAAGTGCAATTATCACATTGAAACCCTAAGGAGATTTAACAAATATGAGGGAGTTTGTTTGAAAACCATTGTAGTGTTTTCTTAACTCCCGTTATTTGGAAATCCCCTTTTTCCAATGTCGGATCAGTCCCTTCCACCCTCCCACCCAGCCCCACTGGTTGTCGCCTAGAGGTAGCCTAGGGGTGCGGGAAAGAGTACAGCATGATGGGATCGGCGGTGGACGTTCATGGTAGACATCACCAGGGATCGCCGAATATGAAATTTGTGTATAGGAGTTTTTGGGTGGTCATCTTGTGCACCAAGATGATGCATTGTGTTATTATCGACATTCGAAAAAGGAGATTTCCAAATCACGGGAGTTAAGAAAACATACTGTTTTCAACAGTTTCAGAGTTTGTCGGGTCAAAGGTCGACACGCGTTCCTTTGGTTTCAATAAAACTAACGTGTGGATTCTGTTCTTAGTATTGTAAATCCTGTTGGAGTAGTTTGAAAAATCCTTCTGGACATGGTCAGATGGACTTTAAATTTGGCATGTGCTTATTGTTGATACCAAGTCGCATGACGCCGCAACCCTTTACGTTAGCTGATATACGATAAGTACAATGTTAAAAGATGAATTAAAGACAAAAAGTTATGCTCAGCAGAACGAATGATGCAGATTAACGGCAAAGGAATTGGATTCATTATTCGAGAAAAGTTGCACACCTACATACGCGACCAAACCAAACTACACCCAAATACTGATGATAAAATTGGCACCTTCAGTGTGATGGCGACAAATGTATTCGTTTATGGCTGATTTGGACATGCCTTTGCAATGTATGTGCCAGGTCTTGTATATTATTTTGAAGATGAATATAAAATTCAGCGCAGCTAAAAGCACCCCTTGCACTGTCACCTCAAATGCCAATCTTATGGTTAGAAAAAAAAAGGGGCCAATCCACAAGGCTTACCTAACACACACCCTTTCTTTTTCCCTCCTGTACTATGTATAATCCTGGAGATCAAGTTCATCCATATTATGGAGGACCTCGTATCCGTCTGCGCCTCGAATAAGCATCAATGACTTGGAACCCACATACAATAACCTTAGAGTGCAAGCTCAAGCAGGAGCACTATTTGTGTTTGCGATTAATCGCAGATACCAGTGTTTTCTCACTCATAATCAACCTGCTGTGGAAGTTTCTTCAGGCAGACGTCTTCTGACCACATACGATAATGTTCTTCAAACTCACCACCAACTTTGTCTTCCCTGGAGTTCCAACTGTGGGTTGTCTCCAGCCTCATCTCAAGAAATGTCATCACTTATGTAACTCAGATCCCAACTACAACTACAGAACTCTAAAGTTTGCCTACTCCTAATGTCATACGTGTTTGAATACCTTCCGGCTCACGTGTCACCATTTCTACTGCCCCGGCTTTTAGAGAAGCAGCCCTACCAGCCCTCAGAGATATGCCTCCTCCGTCTGGCGGCAAATTGATGTAACCATTCTTGCCTGTATAAAAGTGCACCTTTTGATTTCTTTTTTTGACTGTTTGGTTGAATTTACCTACTCAATTTTTGCATCTAATCTACTTTTTCACATGACCTTGAGGATGGAACTTCACCTAGTTGAGCTCAATGAGTTTCAACTATGATCATCATACCAAGTACCAGATACCCCTAACCAAAACGCAGAATATTGAAAACCGCGTGCAACACCTATTACGTCAAAGCCTTGCTTCCCGCTAGTCATTACTCTCCTGAAGCTTACAAGTTCTCATTCCTGCAAAGCTTCCAACATCTATCTTCCTTACCCACATGATTGATGGCAATATCACTTAAGACCTATAGGTACAATAGCAGCATGAACGTTCATTTCCCAGGAATACCAAAGCGCCGACCCCCAGTCCTACCCGTACAAAGCCTTAAGACAAGCCAACATCAGTATTGTGGAGAACGGCGACCACATCACATAACCCTCGAGCTTGCATCTTGTAACAGCCTGCCGCGTGTCACGCCTAGGCCCAGTCCCGATAGACTTGAATGAATAAGCATAACACCAAAGCAACCTAACGGCGGGTGTCAAACACTATAGTCACCACAAAGAAAAGACTATTACAAAAAATTCTGTAATCTTTACTCCCTACCTAGAAACAATTCACTTACAAACTTCACGCACGCCAAAAACCTAGTTTAAACACGAAAAACCAACTACTTAATTAGATGAAACAGGAATCCTCAAACGGAATAGAACACACGCTCAAGAAAATGAATCTGCATGAATTCTGTAGCTTATGAATCGCCGGTCATACAAGCGCAATAAAAATATGCTACGTCATCAACCGTTATGCCGTTATACTGCATAAACTATTAGCTAAAGGGTAGCTTATCGAATTTGGATGTGCTAATACTATCAATATCGCCAACCTCTTTAGGCATTTGTACACCGTGTCGCTCACCTGGTTAAAGCTAGAAGTCAATGCAAATAAACTATGCAAGTGAAAGTGTCACACAGCTAGCTTACCACCAAACAAGAATAAAATACCGATTGCGAATCCAGCCCCTTCACATCGACACGCACACGAGCACCCAATGACTCCACACTCTGCCAAAATGACAAGAAAGGGAATTCCTGTCCTTATTAGCTGACTATGGTACCCACAATCTTCGAGAAACAAGATGGCAGGAGAAAGAACGATGAGTTTCAAAACTGCAATTAATCCAAGCACACGTTTATTTAACCGGAGAAGTAAAATCGACACCTAATCAAACCAAGAATGAACACGACAGGATCTTGCATTCCCCACAACAAACTACGATTTACTACGACTTTTAAAGCGCTCGAAGCATCTCAGGATCTCTCAAATAGTTTGCCAAGTCCCAACACAAACACTACCACAGAACCTCATTTTCCTCATTCAATTCAAGAAAGCACTCAAAACTCATCTTATGTCATCAGCTTTCATGTAACCAATAGTTGTCTTATTTATTATGATGGTTTAACAATTGGTTCACCCTTGTTGCATTTTTTTTTTTTGTTATTTGTGTATTGCGCCATGAGCGCCATTGTTTTGGCGGTTTTGTGCGCTATATAAATCTCCATCATCATCATCATCATAATCATCATCATCATAATCATCATCATCATCATAATCATCATCATCATCATCATGATCATCATCATCATCATGATCATCATCATGATCATCATCATGATCATCATCATGATCATGATCATCATCATCATCATCATCATCATCATCATCATCATTGCCGCCACTGCCGCAACACTTGACACACGAATATCATAAGTGTGAATGTGTAGGTGTATAAATGTGTATGCGAATGTGTTTGTGTGTTGCGTGTCCATGAGCTCTTACAAAACACGTGCTACCTGGTTAAAATTTATTAGGCCTTCTTGCGAATTTATTTTTAAATCACTAAATTGTATAAACTATCTTAAAGGAAATATGTCATGATTCTGAATATTTGGACAATTTGGTATGGATGGAAAGCTTAAGCAACGTAGATTAATATAAATCAAAATAAGTTGAAAATTGTCCACATTTGTTGAGTATTTGCCCTTTTAATTTCCCGCCCAATAGCTTACTCGAAAACGATTCCGACAAATCCACATCGCAGGCAAATGGTGACGTCAAAGTGATGACCAGCCATAATTTACGTCGTTGTGACCATCATATCGCAGTGTTGCCACTTCAATAATAATTAAACACAACGAAATGAAACAAAATACGTCATTCTGTAACTTTTTTTTCTAATTTTATTATTACTTTCATTAATCCATCAATATTACAGTGTCAGCAATAACAATTTGAGTCAACACGATGTTTTGGTCATCACTTTGACGTCACGAGGAGAGCAAAATTGGGCGCTTTTGATCAATGAAGCCGTGGCGAAAAATCCGCCCGTTTTCTTCGTATGTCAAAAAAGCAAAAATTAAAATGCCTCTATTTTGTTAATTTTACATCAAATTGTATTATTTTTTCGGGAATTTGTGATGTATGTACATATATTTTATGAATGTAAGTCAAACTGAGCTTGACAAAAATCTTGACATATTTCCTTTAAATGTTTGAAATGTGTTTGAAAGGCTTATAGGTAAATTGTGCATATTTTCATTATATCCACCTCTTAACAATGGCGACTTAATTGAATGGAGATTAAAAGGAGGGAAAAACTTATTTGTAATGAAATGAGATTAAGATTTATTAACGCGATATGCGTGTACATCTGCTGTTAGAACTTAGCCCGCAGGATCAGTCCATTGGAAATATCCCGATAGTCAAAAGTAGAGAAGAAACAATAGGAAAAAAGGGGGGAAGTTAATGAATATTGCACGTTATGGGAATGTGAAAAGATACGCTGCACATAGGTCTAACAGAAAAGGAAATGTAGCAGAAAGTGCAAAATCAATACAACCAAGTTAAACATCGTATGATGCCTGCTGTGAACTACGCATTGATGATGTTTACTGAAACCCACTACTGAGATGTCACAGATACATTTTCACAAATTGTGTTACATGTTCTATTGAATGTTTTGCTTGCTTGTCTTGTAGTATTCTGTAAGTTAAGTTGTTCTGAATTTTAAATGTAATTTGTTGTAAAGGGGGGTACAACAACATTATTTCGGGCTTTTGTTTTCAATTGTACCTCCTCCATCATCTTGTGATTACGATTATTCTTTGTGTTTTCGAAATGATGGAAAATAAATGAGTTGAAGTATATTTTTTTTTGTATAGCATGTGTGAACATATGTAAGCCTGTGCCGGACTCAGTTGTGTGACAATTTGTAAACCCAGCACAAAAGGGGGGTCACACACGCACACACCAAACTCCGTACACAAATCACTTCACAAAACACTCAAGAACCCCTTGACCAAGATACAAACAGGGCGCATGAGATTGACCTCTGATGACCCAAGAGCCTTTGACCCGTATAGCTAAATCTGTATTAACCACGCATTATTGCCCCGTTGTATGAAGCGAACAAAATTGATCGATCAAATGCATGATTGAATGAAGAATGCACGAATGGATATCCAATTACATGAGACAAGCACAAAACATACTACAAGCGTTCCGATGAAACGCTGGCTCCTCATTTTCCAGTACTGACCCATTCCAATGTAAATGGGTCAATAATGACACAAACCCAAACGGGGCTCAATTTAGTTATAATCAGCACACACATTTAACGCATTGTAAATATAGCCCATGACAGTTGCTGACCAAACCTACTTAAGGTGTGAAAAGGCGTACGTGCCCCAGTGACTTTCTACACTAATTGATTGTATTGATTGAATCAAACTCGATATATAACGGACGCATTTAACAAGTCGTGAATGTGAGCACGAATCAGCGAATGCAAACAAAAACCAACCTAGCATCAATACAATTTATCATTAAGTGAATAAAGTCATTTACTTGGCCTGTATTATCAAGGCCAAGATAAAACAAGAAATTTAGGTGATCTGCACACGCCACCCTACACACCCATTAGCTGTAAATTAACTATAAAAGGATATTAGAACTGCAGCCTTGGGCGATCCGTCATAGTTCTGCATCAACTGGTCTCAAAGAATCTCCCAAACGTACACGGGCTCCCACGCCGACATCTTCTCACCACATACACACAAATCACGTCAGTTTAACTTCAAAAGTAGCATCTTGCCGGGGCGGGCCACGATTCCTTACATTCGATGCTTTGAATTGACTGAAAACAGCGAGAGTAACGCAACGGTACACTATGTAGCTGCCACCGATTGACTTGAGACTGTTATAACTCCTGCAGTTCCAAAACAGAGCTGATAAAGGTTCCAAATTCGCACAAACCATTAATGATTATCGTCAACACTACTAGTAACCAGAAGTACTCCACGTTCAAAATACCACCCAGCAGTCCTGACGTAGTTCATATCTGCACCCAACTATCGGTATATACAGGTCACAACTTCGAATATTTAACTGGCGAAATTGGAAATTGTCTCTGGAGTTGACGCGTAATTCCCGTAAAACAGTTCGAAATTCCGGCCACACGAACGTCCACAACAAAATGATTGACGCTAACCAATAATGTAGCGTCACCGCTGATGTTATTTCCTCTTCTTTAGATGTTCAAAGTTATATCACCGAAGACGATAAAACAGTACTTGTCTATGAAAAGCATTTTAGTAACCTCCATTATATAACTCCTAGTTTTTATTAGTTTTCTCTCTCTCTCTCACCAACGTATAGAACAACAACACCACATCCTACACGGACGGCTACTTGCAATGTAATGGCCAAATGCGAGTAACGGCCGGAAAGGAACAAAGCACCCAGCATCCTTAGCGAGGAGACGACCAAACAATAACAACAATAGGATGAATATTGATGACCTCCACTTGAGATAATATGTCTTATGCTTTTACGCTTCGCTGAAGCATAAGAGTCACTTAAAAACCGTTGAAACCAGTTAGTTCCATCACAGAAAATGGAACAACTTTTCAGCTGGGATCAACTGAAATTTTGACCTGGAGTAGGAGTAGGACTCCACGTGAGTCACCATCATGATTATCAGTGATTTGCTAAATTAGGAGAAAATAAAAAACAAAAACAAAAAAAAAAAACATCAAAAATCAGATTTTGGCATGTTTGTAACAAGTTTAGATCCCGGTTTAGATATCCTGGCATATCCTAAAAGTGATAAGACCAAACACACATTAAAGGACGAAATTGGATATTTATAATTGTTACTGTCCGTACGGACACTTACATGTAGTAACATGTAATTGAATGGGGAGTCATGTCTTTGAACATTGTTCTTTTCTTCCTTTACTGTCAGTTTTTCAGTTTCAAAAATTTACTTATGTCATTTATGAGCATTCTATACTGACTTATCCTTCACTTTTCTGGGAATTTCAAAAATTTTGACTCTTTCGGGTGCATCACTGATCTGTCTTTAACTGGAGTGGAGGTTCAATTGAAACCTTGGGCTTGGGCATGGCTCAAGCTACTTTTAAGGCCGAGGATATTGACCCGATGATTGTGTCAGTAGCAATTTCGGTTTATTATATTTACCCGATGATCAGGTCAATAGCCATTTCAGGGGAGGATATTGACACGATGATCAGGTCAATAGCCTTTTCGCATTGTTCGCCCAATGGCCACTTCACTGTACATCTTATAGCCGATTGCCATCGTGTAAATAGGCATTTTGTACATCTTAGGGCAAATTTTAAAAGTTTGTCTCAAAAATTGCGCGCATTTGTTTTTAAAGGTGCTACGAGATATTTCACACATCAAGTGTCCCTTAAAAAAATCGAAGTACTGATTTTGCCCTGATGTAAAGCTTTTCATCAAATATTAAGCTGAGAAATGTTTCTTTGGTACAATTGTGAAATTTCTAATTTCGTATAGGAGCAAATATACGAAATTCGGCCTATGTTTTATAAGCAAATCAAAATCACCTTTTTCTCTCTTTTAAGACATTTCTGTAGCCAAATGCGAGGTGAGAAATCTATCGAGTGTCTAATCTACATGAAATTACTATTATGACACAATATCTGGGTGCCTCAAAATGTTTCGTTGATGACCTTTAATTGGCTTTAAAGCACATTTTTTTTTGGCCCACTTGTTCACCTGAAGATTTTTTTTATTTTTATGAAAATTTTCCAAATATTTTGAGAGTTTTGCACAATTGTAAACTGTGAATAGCAATCGGGTGCATAAGATGTACAAAATGACTATTTACACGATGGCCATCAGGCGAAAAAGGACAAATAAAAAACAACCCTAAACCCAAACCCAACCCAACTCTACATGGATCAAATCCATGGCTTCCTGTCACCAATGTAAGACAGGGTATTGAAAAGCACAACACATATAGTCCACATGGCCATGTTTGTTTAGATGCTGTAATTGCCTTAAAAATAATAGATATGAGCGAAACTTAAAGGGATTAGCAGCGATAATGCAAGAGAATCGAAAACATGTGGAAATGCATTTTTTAACTTATAAATCAGGGATAAGTGTGTACAATTCCATATAACTGCTTTAATGAAGTTAACAAACCACCAAATAGTGAAAAAAATGAAGTATTTGATGAAATTTGTCATAACATCTCCCGCAAATAGACATACAGCGATGGAGTCTCAAAATCTAAACTAAACAGCTGATTGTGGTTTACCCCAGTATAAAATAAACGAACATCAATAATGTTTGTATTTGAGGTCAAACTGTATTGATCATGGTGCACAATATCATGCTGGAAATCTGTGATATTTACCGGGAAAGGCTTTTTTTATCTCAAGTCGGAATTTTGATACGCACGTATAGAAATTACAGAATCAGATAAAAAGTACTGCCTTGTCTTTAATGCACGGATTTCAAGCCAACCACTTGCAGGTTATGTTCGCATATCCATGCCAGTAACAAAAATATAAAAATATGAATTTTGATGATTTTTTCGATGTTTCGGATTAGCAAATCGCTGCTAATCCCTTTAACCTAAATCACTTTTAGTTGTGACTACTGCTAAGTTGGATTACACTTGTTCAATTTCATAAAAATCAAGGAAAAAGAGGTTTTGTGCAATGTAAATATCATGATACATCACATAAACAAGCAGCACTGCCAATCGTACCCATTGTTGAGGGTTGTTGATAAGACTATTGATAGCTGTGAAATGGCATGCCTGAGTGAGTGACCACCTCTCAATTCAGTGGCCTAATCATGTAACATTATAATTTATTGTCCAGTATTTACCCTGGGGTTGTCTCAAGTTTGGTTTGGGTAGGGACATGCCTCCGAAACTCTGAAAGTAGGACCCATAGCTATACCATTTTTTGCCAAAAAAAGGGACCCATAGCTATACCAGAGATGCCAATTTTGGGCCAAATTTAACCCAAATTTGCCATTTTCACTGCAAAATGTTTAAGCAAATTTGGAAAATTTTGGCTTCAGATTGAGGAAATTTTACTAATTTTTCAAAAATTTTTTTATAAAATGTGGGTTTCCGATTGAGAAAAATTTGACCAATTTTCCAACAAGTTTGAGAAAATTTTGAAAAAATGACCCATTGCTATACCAAAATTGGCATGAAAAAAGGGATCATTGATATACCAGAAGGCTGAAAATGGGACCGATGTCTGTGGCACGTCCCTGTATGGTCATTTGACCCAAATTTGCCATTTTCACTAAAAAATGTTGACATTTTAAGCAAATTTGGGAAATTTTGGCTTCAGATTGAGGAAATTTTACTAATTTTTCAAAAATTTTTTTATAAATTGTGGGTTTCCGATTGAGAAAATTCGACCAATTTTCCAACAAGTTTGAGAAAATTTTGAAAAAACGACCCATTGCTATACCAAAATTGGCATGAAAAAAGGGGTCATTGATATACCAGAAGGCTGAAAATGGGACCGATGTCTGTGGTACGTCCCTGTATGGTCATTTGTGTTGAGACCCCCCCCGTGATAATTACAGTCTTTGTATTAAAGTAGTACTACTCCCGTCAAATGAAAGTAAACAGTAAAATGATGTCAACAAAACATGCTGCTATGCAATCTTATGTCTGCCCTAGTGTTTCTGAGGGTTTGTACTGAGCAAAGCTGAGGACACACATTCGATGGGTGTACCCCAACTCCAACCCCAACCCCACAGCATACGACTATTGCCTCCATAGCCATTCACTTTCTCACAACTGATGATCGGGTCAATAGCCA
>JAMKCH010044712.1:0-12669 GCA_023653785.1 Ophioderma brevispina
TTTTTTCTATGTTACGCCAATCAAACAATTTTTTTTAGGCCTAATTATTAACTTGAAAATTTTTCCCACAGCACTGTACAGGCATATTTCTGCCCAAAGTCCTCAAATTTGAGCAAAAATCTGCCGCAAAAAAAATAAGTCCTTCAAAACTGGGACTCTCAGGGCTAAACAAATATAACTTGCTCTAGAGGGAGGTCTTGGCTCTAGCAAGTTTATATTTGTTTAGCCTTAAACATCACAGTTTTGAAGGACTTATTTTTTTTGCGAAGGCCTTTATTTTTTCACACCCTCGGAAATGTTAGGGGTAGGGGTAACATATTACTACTTTATTTTTTTTTTCAGTACATTCAACTTAGTCAAGCTTTATATCACCATTTAGCTATTGAAATACTGAACAAAAAGACATAAGAAGCATCACCATAGCTCATACCATTGAGGAGTTATGGCTTTTTCAATCACAAAATTGGGCGAAAATTGCATTTTTTCCCAAATCAATTGTCACCCTGACCGCCAAATTTCTAACCCTGTTACAAAAATAAAGAATAGATTGATCCCATTTAATGATTTGAATATTACAAATGTACCCCTGTCACATGATTAGCATAAAGAATTAGTCACTACTAGGAAGTTTTCATGTTCATACACTCACAGGAAATTAGCAAGTCAAAATTTTTGTCACCCGAAAACGGCCATTTTTGGCTAAAATTGGCCAAAAAACTTAGTTTTTCTCAAAATCAGTGAAAAATATGGGGTTTTAAGTGCCAAAATCTGAAAATATATGACATTTTACCCTTAGAAACATTTAAGTAATCAAGAATTCTGACTGTTTTTCACCCCTAAATATTTTTTCCACACCCGTGTCCGCTAAACGTAAGTCAAGGCTTGAACGCTGTCATATGAACTATGATAGAGTCAGTTTAAACTACATTATATGGCCCAAGTAGTAAACCAGCTCTTGTAACGGCACTCTCTAGGACAAGACAATACCCCACTTTAATATTTTTACATCTTGGAAATGATTTAGGTCATTATTAGAAAGTGTTGTTTAATAACGCCGAAAAGATGGGTAGGGCTGCTTTTCTTCCTGATTTAAGTACCCTAGAGCGAATATAATCACCGACATCTTTAAAAACAAGCCTGCTATGTGAAAGAACTGCAGAATAGCAGGGTCTGACCCTGTAAACAAACATCCAGGCCAAAACATAAGCACATGTGGTGTATATCACAGTATCACACTTGACAATTACTGACCTTGATGTCCAAATAATGGTTCCCCGTTTCTTGGTAGAGACCCTACTAACAATGCATGTAAATTGTCACCAGACAACTACAGTGAACCAAGAGTATTGACTATAATCAGATAATTGATTTTTTGTCTTGCAAGAAATATTGAGTGTTACAAATGTTACAAGCACTTTGTGGTTTTTTGATAGTTATGCCCTGTTTCTTGCGTGTTAATGTATTCCAAGGGGGGTGAGTGTTTTGGGCCCTATAGACCTTTTGCTCGACTCCTCCATATCACTGTTTTGTTTTCATACTGTGTAGTAATTGGAAATAAAGTTTGATGAACACATTGATCTATCACCCAGCACTCTCTTATAGACTTACTTCGTAAGCCAACAATATGGCATTTTCAATTTGTTGTTGTCGTCGTTACCTGCATGGGTAGAAAATATTACCTACCTGCAACCCCCCCTTTTTTTTTGCCGTAATTGTAAAATAACAGGGAATCCCTAGGTGACGTAATTAGGAAATCCTACTACAAAACATATCCACGGTCGACGGTCTTGAGAAAACAAAATTACGTCGTGATTTCTTCTGAGCCGTGTACTGCGATTATTATACAAACAAAGGCTGAGAAACACGGATTGTGTCATACACAGTTTAAAACATAATTTTCTGTTTCGTAATTTGCCATGCTTGAAACAGTATGGAATATGTCGCGGTATTCATTAATGAATGGCCGTGCGGTGTCTTTGCACGGACCACGGGCCTGTATGGTAATTAGGTGTTTGCCTAATTATAACTTGCGCATGGACAAGGGGAGTGGGTCGATTTTTGCAGAATATTGTTCGTGGATTGTTTGTTCGATAATAAATTTAAAATCTCATATGCAGATTGTTTACACTGGACTTTTTTAATAAAGTTTTGTACCATAATCCCAACCACACCCATCGAAAGGCATATAAAACTGGCAATTAGCAGAACTGTCCCATGGTAACAGCTAGGCCAGCTCTGCTATCCACGTGGTTCATTGCATTCCTTAGGTATATTCATTCTCAGGAAGAACAATGTTCCCTTCCACGTTGCGTTGGGAATTGATAACATAGCTTACATTGTACAATTATTCTTCCATCGTTCGTGTATTGTCACAATACATGCAACAGTATTCGGGAATGTGCATCTATTTAACACGTAAATAAACAATGAAATGATGATAATATGTAACAAATATTTCATTCCATACACGATTTCAATTCTTGTTTGCTTGTTTCAGCTGTGATGCGACGTCACGGTACACGGGGTCATGCGTGTTCTGTGGACCGCTTGTGCAAAATTGGTGACCAATGACAATGCTGATGATTGCAAAACAATGTATAAATGCAATTAGGAAGCAACCATTGCCTGCAGTTAGGGATGCACGGTCATGCCCATACTATACCAACAAGAACCAAAATTGTACACTTGACATCAATATAGTACCATGAAGTTATACCGTAAATTCTCCTAATAACGCCCCCCCCTCGCTAATAAACGCCCCCCCACTACTTTTTACATGAAAAGAAAAACCCTCAATAAACGCCCCCCCTTTTGATTGCCGAAGGTCGGCCTAAAACTCACCAATTTGTCCCAACCAACCGTCCACTGCTAATTACAGCACAGATAACCTTTTTAAGTGTAGATTTGCAAAAACTGCAATATATTTAATGCCAAAATTGTGCAAGGAATACATTAAAAGCTATTATATAGCGTAAATATCAGCAGCGACTTTCGTCGTTTTGCGCGGCATATATTGAAAGGAAAGCATTTTTTTTGATATCCTATTTTCTGAATATCAACACGTACATTTGGCATATAGGCTGAGCTGCCACCTTGTACTAGTAGGGACATTTTCTATATTTTGTAATTGTTTTGAAGTTGCAAAATACGATTACGAATTGCCGAATTCCCCTAAAAATATGGATTAAAGAGAGCAAATAATAAATATTATAACCTTGAATTGATAAACGGCTGCAGTATATACTACTATTTGACCCAATGACATAAATAAGACCCGATATCCGGACCGTGTCGGTAATTACATCGTATTAGCTGTTGTTTGATTGGAAGTTCTTGTAAACAAATACGTAATTCAGGTCGTACCAGCCAATCAAAATGGTAGTTTAACAGCGTCGGGCGCGTTAGTATTTCCTCTGTTGCGATCACATGGTCGCATTGTACCATTGTTGCAACTATGGAAAGTTGCTATTAAGAGAAAATTAGTGGTGGTAGTAAAGGCAAGAAATCAGCAAGAAAACAATGTTTTTTCAGAGCATTTACACTCAAATGCTGGTGAAATGGATGTCGGTAAATGTGCGGGCTTAGTGTGATAGCTGCTGATTTTGCCACTGCATGATAGCTGGAGTGATCGACAAAGTAGACTAACATCACGTGGGAGACAAGTAAGGTAACAACGAATCATTCCCGGAATCATACATATTTTGCACAGCGGTCGGGCGTATTATTGCGAAAAGGTTGAAATCACCAAAACAAATACGGGACCTCAAATACGCTTTATGATAAATGAAAGTAATTTTAAAAGTTGGCAGCTGTGCAGAGGGTGCTGCCGATGTTTGTTTAATTGTAAATTATATGGAACAAATGACCTCAAATAAACGCCCCCCTTTTGAAAAATGAAAACGCCCCCGGTGCAGTTTATTAGAGGATATACCGAATAGTAACAATAATAACTTGTAGACGACTCCAGGATACTATCCCGAGTTTCCAACTGACATTGACCATCTAAAGTATGGCTCACCGAGCGGGGTCCCCACCCCCCGCTGTGGACTCTTTTTCACTTTTCATTGATGATTTACAAGAGGCATAATAGATACCGTATTGTTCCTAATAAACCGCCCAGGGCGGTGCATTTTTCAAACATGGAGGGCGTTTATACAGTCAAAATGGAAAGTCAAAATCCCGCAAAAATTCACCTTACCCAGTTTATAAAAGGGGGTTCAGTGCACGCGCTGGCTTTCAACCCAGGGCTACATAATCAACACGTGGGTCCCAAGTTTTGAAGCAGAAAGCATTGATCGACAAGAGCGATTATGCTACGGATTACGACAGTCCGGACCATTAAATCATGTGATTTGGGGTAAGTATTAACTCAGTTTCTTGAATTGTTTATAACAAATCAGAGGGCGTTTATTAGAGCAGGGGTTTATTAGGAACAACACGGTAGATCAATTAAGCTTCTTTCATATTTGACCCCTAGATGACCCCATTTTGACCTTTGACCCCATATTGTGCACATAATAGAGCTTTTCCCAGTGGTTCTTGTGAACACATTTGACATATATCTACTTTGGTTGACGAGTTATAGCATTTTGCTTATTAATTAGCTCATTTGCATATCTTGTACGTGACCCCTGGGGGCCAATATTCTGTCACATGATTCGTCTCGACATTATCCGCAACTTTTGCACAGACATCACCTATCCAAGTGTTATCGATTTTGAGATAGCATTTTTGCATATTAATTAGATAATGCCGCCATTTTGAATGTTAATGAGTTCCGATATTAATTCTGTGTACAAGCTGCATACACTGACCATAGACGATGCTCATGCGGAACTTTCGTATGTAGCGCACCTAATCTGTAGAAGAAGTAGGCTTCAAAAGATTTTTAGTTTTTGACCTCTATTGACCCCTACGAGAGGTCAAAGGTCAAACTATTCAGTGGTTCTTCTGACCAATTTTGATATAAAATTGGATCGATTAGGCCTAAATTAATTGGTCGAGCTATGAGTTGAAAAAATATTGGGCGAGACGCAGTTGAGCCCAATATTTTAAAACTCATAGCGAGACCAATTAATTTTGGGCGTAAATTATCCAATTTTATCATTATCATGTTTTGGATCCGATATTTTCACACACTTGGACTCCTCAAAACATGATAATGGTCAATATCGGCCCAGCCGTTTGGCAGAAAAAGGCGAAAAATCGCTGGTATGGAGAAGGAGGAGAAGACTAAACAGCACAAGCAGAATACTATGCCCTTGGAACGGGCATAGTAACTTCATGCTAGAACCAGGGATCCTAAATAAACGTTATTTCGAATTCCACCCCTTTTGTGAATTAACATTCTGATTCCACCCTTATATGTCCCATACCAAATCCTTTTTCACATTTCATCAAGTCTCATATCGTCGCCAGAACCCAAAAGCACCCTATAAGTACAAATGGTTCGCTCCATAGTCGCGACCTGTTCGCACGACAACAAACCAAGGCCGGACACAACATTACAAATAATGGTAGAACTTGTCTCGAAAATCATCACAAACTCTCTCTCCAAGTGAGAAAAATAGCTACATTCATAAAATACATCAATATGCCGAAGAAAGAAGACAAACATAGGCACAACCCCCAAACAAAACATTACTGCAGATGTCAGACGCAATCGCACAGGACTCAATTTATGATTTTTAAATGATTTTTACCAAACACCACTCCAACCCCCAAATAGAAAATGGTGCGCTCTTCACATTCGCATGTCCTTTTTATAATGAATATTCAATTTACACACAATGACCTGCACATGACAAATTTAATACAGGCACTGTGCTTGGCACCCTTACAAGTATGGCTTGTACGTGAACGTACATATAATCACAGAGCAATTAGTGCATGATTCTTTGGTGTGTCATTCGAATGCATAGTTGATCTAGGTGTCGCTATTAAAAATCACGCTTACAACGGCTGCGTTCGTTACAACAACAAACACACACATGGGTATTGACTTTGATATCTTGGGTACGGGGTTACACATGCGACAAAACACAGCCAAACGCAAAAACAAACAGGAAATCACATACTTCTAGACCGATTTTGTCTATGAAATTCAGTTAACCTGAAGAGCACATCCCACACATACACACGGCCAATTTTTGAACAAATATGTTCAATCGAGTGCAATGGAGATAGTATTTTTCGGTCGCTCAGCCGACTCAGAAAATCGGCCTGATTAGATTAGCTTCCCTTATGAAGCTAAAAATTAGGCACAAATGTATGCCATTTTTGATAAATTTATATATTTTAAAGGAAAACGTTAAAGGTGTGTTTTTAATTTCAATGATAAAAGTAAACGCGATAGTCTTTCATACAGGCCAGAACTTAACTAACCACTGATCATCTTTCAATTGGTGTGAAAGACTAAACATGGCTTGTGGCAAAATGATAGCATAAATAATAAACGTGGCGGCTTCCTTAAATCGTCTACCGCTTTGAAAGTGAAGCGTGAAAATGGTGTTTTCTTCGCAAGGAATACTCCAATGACCATGCAAACCATCTGGTACGCCATATTTAGGGATATTTCATTATATATGTGCCGATAGATTCATACCAATAAATCCCTTTAATCATTTAAGTATCCAATATCCAATATATCCGCCGGCATGTTTTGTTAAATGTACTAAAATTGTTAATTATACAAAGGTAGACTTACCTGCAGGATGATTGTAATTATTTTGTAGAACTTGTTCAGAAGTAGATAAGGTCTTTAAATCTGTATTTTGTCAATGATTTGCCCTCTGACAGTAAAACATCCCTTCTCTTCAAAGAAATGAAAAATGGTACAGTCCAAACTCCACTATATAATCCATAGGAGCCATCAAATACCTGTCTGGTCAAAATAAGTCCCAAACAGAAACCAGGCCAGACTGTCCAGGGTGGGCAAAAAATGCCATCTTCAGCCTGGGAACTTCTGAACAAGTTCTACAAAATTTGACAATCATCCTGCAGGTAAGTCTACCTTTGTATAAGTAACAATTATTTTGTATAACTTGTTCCTCCTAGATAAGGTCTTTAAATCTGTAGAGTTCAAAGCCCACTCACCTAATCCATTGACAGTGTGGCCTGTGAAAATTCCCTACGCACAGTAGGTCTGTTATAGAATCTATGAAAACGGTAGCATTTCCCCAGTCAGCTTGCTTGAGGATATCTGGCACAGAAATAGCCCAGGAGCTAGCAGACATTTGTAACACATCTCAAGTACAAAAGGTTTGAGTGATTAAATATGACAGACATCCTGACAGGGACCCCTGAAACATAATTCTGAAGTGCCACAAATGGTGCCTTAAGGAGAGGGGGCCAAGACAAATTTATACAGGGGTCAAATTTTTAAATTGATCCAATTGTGTTGAAAAGAGTACCATTTTATTTGTCTAACCACAAGGTAGAGTTTGTACTATCTACAACCTAAGGTTTAAAGGTCCATGGACATGCTTTAAACATGCTTATAACTACCAAACCAGAGCATCAATGATGCAGTAGCCTATAATATGATGCCATTCAAAGACAACAACAACATCCTTTAAAGTACCTTTATATATTATTTATAATAGAAAATGGCACATTAATACAATTTTGTTTATGACTGGGTAAAAAAAAAATAGCAATTCAGAAAATAGATTTGTTAAATTGTCAATTCTTATACATTAATTTATATTTACAAGACACGCACATGCACGCACACATGTTCAAAGTTGCAGACAGACACACACACAGACACATACCAACTTACTCATACATTTTCAATAGAAAACAATGTCCCAAAGTGAAAAGGAATAAAATCCAAGGAAATCCATTTCTTCATTTGTCACATGTATTGGAAATGTTAAATACCCTGCAGCATATTCCAAACAAGAATAGCCCTTAAAAATGCCAATCTGCCCTAATGAATTTAGCTTCTGACTTAAATACACACACACAAAAAAAGTTATATTTCAAAATCTCTGAGTCGGCCTTTGAATTAGGCTTGTTATTTGGATACCTGAACACTTAACAGTAGGGTATGCATGATTCAATGCCAGTGGCGTAACAGGCGGGGGGGCACGGGGGGCAGGTTTCCTCCCCTGACGACTTTGGCCGGGAAAAAAAATTGCAAAAATCATGCTAAATCAGCCATTTTTTAGCCCTCTGATCGGGAAAAATTGGCCTTTTGACCCCCCTGAGAGGGAAAATTTCCCAAGACTGGGAAATTTGCCCCCTCAGAGGGGGCAGGCCCGTTACGCCACTGTTCAATGCTCTATACCACTTTGAATTTTACTATCATACATACGTCAGTAAATAGTTACTAAGTTCCATGTTGATGATGCCAATTGTTTTCACATCCTCTCCATTGCTTTAATTTACATAAAATTCTCTTTTAGTTAGGCCAACAAGTTATTGTTATTCAGTTAGTCTTTTTCCAAGCTAACTTAATAGGTTACTACTTTTTGGTATTAATTGAAAGTCATAATCCCATGAACGGAACACTTCAACACATTAATTTCATTGATTTGTAGTGGCCCTGCCTTTATTACTTTAAAATTTATGTTCTTGTGTGAGTAGGCATACAATATCTACATTTTGACTTGTTTGAGACAGATTATTTCATGTAAGTAGCTTTGAGGTAAGCATTTGCAGTTATAATATACCCTACTTGATTTTTTCAAACAATGCATGCTACAGAACGGGAAAATAATAAACCCGCATTTACTTTTGATCATGTTAATAACAGCTCTCAATAGAATACATTTTCCTCTAAAATGTGATTGATTCCATAAAGTACTTTAGATGCTGATGTACTATTTATTAAATCTTGGTTTAAGTTCTCTGTTCCCCCAATTAATAATCTGTTAACTTGTTATTTAATTCTGTGAACACTTCAAAGAGTAACATGTCAGGACAAACTGGGTTTTTAACCTAACTAAAAACATTCGATCCACAATTGTAATACAAACCTTCAAGATCAAGTGGTAAAATGAAATAGGTAGTAGAAATTATGTTTCTTATTTGATATGGTGTTTCGGTAAATTAGGGTGCCAGTAGACTTTGGTGTCCCGTTTACTATGTGACATGTTGTTTATTAAATTAACCAATGAAAGATGTATTCAAAGTATAAATTCCATTTTAAATTACAGATGTTAATATAATTTTCAGATTATATAATATTAAACATTGAACTCATAACTTTTAATTTTATGTATAAATTAAAGGTGTAATTTCCCGTGTAAATGGGACACCAAGCCTGTGACAAAAGCCTAAACATGTGTTCTTGGTTTTGAATGGTGCTTCAAAACCTTGAAATATATGGTATATTGTTCTGATTATTAAGCAAACACATAAAGCTTTCATAACATAATAAATTGACTGTTTTGGTAAGTAGCGATCAGTTATAATCAATGAAAGTCATTGATTTCCCGTGTAAACAAAACCCAAAATTTTGGTGTCCCGCTTTTCAAGTTATCCTATGGGAACCAATGGTTGTTCTGAGAAACTGAATGTAAGTTGACATGCTAAAGTTCATTGCAATTGCTTGCATACGTATTCATGCTATATCGTGCAAAGTTTTGTAAAGCCAGTGATCTAAAACCTTTTAAATTGTGAATATCCTGTGGTGATCTGTGGTTCCCCGTGTAAATGGGACACCAAATGGTGTCCCGATACCACGGTGCCTGAAAAAAATTGTTTTATAGGCCAGGCATGACCATTTGACTCTTCATTTTCGAGCCCCCTCAAAATAACAAAATTACATATAAAACTATACACATATCACATAGTAATGAAATTATCTTTAAAAAAATCAGAAAATTGTTTGGTGTCCCATTACACTGGGGGGGGAACCAGATGCAAGTTTTATTGCAATATTTTTAAGTTTTTTTAAAGTTACTTTGGACTAATTTGATTGTTATTAACGAGGAATGGTATTATCAAATATTTGTCAAAAAAGAAAATTATTGCGATCCTCCTTAAATTGTTGTTGTCCTTTTTCTCTCAAAATGTCACAAGTTGGCCCCCTAATTTACGGAAACACCCATATGACAATAAACTAGTGTGAAAGACAAATGACTATCTATTAATGTTTAGTCATTTGTTTTTTCACGTATCTCAATTTGCACATTAAATAGATACATAATTTTAACATAGAACGAAGAGTCCTTAAAAAGGACAATCTGCCCTAATGAATCTAGGTTCTGACTTAAATTAGGCTTGATTTTGCATATACCTGAACTCATACTTTACATAGGTTACAAATCAAAGATCTGTACCTCTTTGAATATTCCATCATACGTACTTCAGGAGGCTTACTATATAAGTTCCGTGATAATGATGACAATTGTTTTTTACCTTGCTTAAAATAATTCTCTATTATGCCACAAGTTTATGTTTTTTCTTGTTGCAGCTAGTCTTTGTCCAAGCTAACTTAAAAAAGGTTACTTTCTTTTTTGTTTTACAGTAATTTATAATAAAACATGCTATTGCAAAGTTCATAATCGCATAACGCAACACTTCAACCTTGACTTTTTCGTGATCCACAGCCACATTCCCCTGACTTTACCCAAGGAGTTGAGATTTTTACATATCTCTGACAAACCGGATTTAAAAAAACTTTGGTCCTAACTAACTAAAACTAACTGCATATTGCCTAATCATACTTGCAATTCGATCTACTCACTACTCTACACTACTCACTCTGGAAGAAATGGTCCTTTTTGTATTTTCTTGTCCGTAAAAGGACAGAAATTATAACACAGTGGGCCTATGGGCTCTGGGCAGCCCGATAATAAAACTTTTGTTCATAACACTCAAACCGCCCTCATCAGAATGATCTGAAATTTTGGAATTAACCTTTTCTTGGGGCATGACCCCTAACTTCGTCATTCCTTAATTATTTGTACCCTTAACTTTTGTCCTATAGTTTTCACTTTCAATAACATTTATTGTCAATGTCTAAGACTACATTAAATGTTTTTGTTACGCACTCTTTGCAAATGGTGCATATCATGAACTAAATATTTCTGAAGTCCCGGTCCATACCTTTGTATGATTAACTGTGTTGGTAATTTAACAGGTCTGTCCAAGGACTATCACCTGTGGTTTTGTCACTGTCACATATGACTCGTGGTGTTGATAACAGAGTATTGTAAATGGGCAACTTTATATATAATTTCTAAAATACCCATCAATGTAACGCGACAATATACAACCCAATTTCACCATTGACACTTCAAATTGGGCTAAGTTACCCCACTTATTATAACAGACTAGGGTTTAACACTTTTATATATCCCCCAAAAAAAATAAAAATATTGAAAAAGCAAAACATTTTCACAATTCAGTAATTGTGACAAGCTACAAGGTTAGATGTCTCATGCAATGCCCACCCTAAATACAATGATTGCGTTTAACCGTGCCTTCAAGTAGGAGGATGGTTTTGAAACACACTAATCCCATAATACATTGCAATGTGCCTATAATGTTTCTTTACTAAACACATGTCAGGTAATTAAGGGCATTGTACAAGAAGTTTAAGGAGCACCAAACATTTCATGATTAAAAATTTATAAAGTACTAACTAGTGCTTTGTGTCATGCATTGGTATAAAGGCCAAGTTTTATGTATTAGAAATGGGATTTGTGGGATCACATGCGGGAGCACATGAGATGATTGAGGTGGAAATGTGAAAAACTGATGCATTGTGGGATGTACTAATACACTCTGTGCATTCTAAGGTCTAAGGCCACTTATGATTGCCTGAAGTGAAGGAATTGGATTTTCAAGTTGAACACCGGGCAATGTTAAAGATCAGGCATATATGTTAGTTATAGTGCCTTTGGACCATATGCCTGAACCTTGCAATTGGTGATGATACTTGCATACTGCACTATCTTCAAGGAGCAACTGGACTGTTGTGTAAAGTAACACATGTACAAGGGCACATGGAACTTAGACACTGGGGAAAGATATTGGTGGGAAAACAATAACAAAACTACCAACTACCCTTCGGGGCAGAAAAATGCTAAGGGCCTGATCATAACTTTGGACAAAATACTATATGCCGAGTATTCAATTTTGTTATTAAGTTTCACCAACCAATTGTTTCTGTGATGTTGGTGATGAAAGGTATCTGAACAACATTATGTTCAGCACTATCTGCCCACAACTAAGTCCTAAAAGATGAAAATGACTTGAAACATAACCACTGCTAATTGAAAGCATAAGTTAACTGAAACCAACATGGTCAAAGGGACAACCAAATTGTCATATTACTATAGAGCTGCCCCTGATTGTCAAATCAGGACAACCACACTGTGGAAGTGCTAATTGCAGGTTGATAACATAACTAATCATCACTAGTAGATTTACTGCCAAGTGGGTTATCATACTAGGCTGCAAATGCATTGCCTCCCTAGGCCAGCATTCAAATCATGGCTTTCAACTTAACAACATGCATGTTCTGGATACATTTGGACAAACAGAAAATTTAGCATATCTTTTCCTTCCACACACATTCAATGCCAAAACACAAAAGCACGAACAAAATGCCCCCAAAACAAACAAAAAAAAACCCAAAAAAAAAAATCTCTCAGAATTTTCAAAATCCACTACATAACTTTTCAAGAAATGTCATTACTATTGCCTACT
>JAMKCH010044713.1:0-12792 GCA_023653785.1 Ophioderma brevispina
ATATATATATATATATATATATATATATATATATATATATATATATATATATATATATATATATATATATATATATATATATATATATCATCTCTTTGTATTGCTGTTTATTCCGTTTTGGATAACATAGGTTATGAATATTAATTTATACAAATTAATACAGAGCTCATAACCTAATGAATATGTTATATATATGTAATAAAAATAAAAATATAATAGGCCTATATATTAAGAAAACGAACATCGTCAGCGTTTTTTCCAGCTTATTAGAGCTTTATATCTTTTTATGTCATATAACTGGTTTACTCAACGCGCATACTTCAGGTATAACGTAGTCACGAGGACTATCCTTAAGAGAGTGTAATTTCGAACAATGATCCCAATTGACTAAATACCGATTTCTCAGTGGGAGACAAATACCATTGGGCCACGACTACCACATGGGAAACGTTTTCTGGGTGAGTTTTTAAGAATCGTCTTAACTACCGTCATTGTTGTGTTCGACTACCCTCGGATTGGCGGGACCTCTCAACTGCTCATCATAGAATTTGAGTTCTAAGTTTTCTTCAGGAGGTAAGTTCTCTGAATAGACATTAATTTAAAACGTAGTTTAAAACAATTACGCTGTAGTTGCAGATGTTTTAAAGGCACTATCAGTGATTTGCCAAATCGAAAAAAAAAATATCAAAAACACTTTTACATGTCTGTAACAAGTATAAAGGCTGATTCAAAAAGAAGTTTACTCATTTTTCTCGTAGTTTAGTAAAAAAATCTGTAAAGAATTATTTGTAAACTAATATGTCATTAGAAAGAGCAGTTTCTGATGGTCTAAGTTAAAAGAAGAATTTTTGAACTTGCTTGTGCTAGATCCGAGTTATACTAATTTGAATTAAAACCATCCATTTTCCTGACTGCACACATTTGAGTAACTTGCAGGGTGAGTCAAAAAAAAACTTGACCCTGATTGTGTCCGCCATTTTGAATTTTCAAGTTACATATATCTAACATATGTGATATCATCTGAAAGCTTAGTTCATTATCTTTAATTTGCTGCAAAGATCATTCACATCGGTTAGGTGTAGACCGAGTTACAGTCGTTTGAATGAAGCAGTCGGTTTTCTGCACTGTCCACGGAATCACATTTGCTTAGTCGGGCGCCGTGCATTCAAATGGGAATCCGTGGATAGGGTGAAAACCGGACTACTTGATTCAAAAGACTGTAGCTCGGCCTATACTTCACCGATTGGAATCACCTTTGCAGCAAATTAAAGAAAATGAAATAGGCTTTCCGATGTTATCACACACGTTATATATACATTATTTAAAAACGCAAGATGGCGGACGCAATCCGGGTCAAGTTTTTTTTGACTCACCCTGTATTTACACCAAAACAATAATGCGTGAACTAGAAAGCCTCCATTGGTTTGCAACTTTCATTGTCAAAATGAAAGTTTTACTTTTATATTCAAAATTTTAAATGCTAACAATTTCAAATGATATCGAATTTTTAATATAGCGAGCCTCTAGCAAAGTTTCCTCTTGGTAGACTTCTCTTATAAGAAACATTTTATTGCATGTTTTATATATAGTTCTTGAACGAGCATTATTGCAGAAAAAAGAGTTTGCGATGAAAAATATAGTTATATTACACGCTGCTTGATGAATATAGAAAGATGAACTTAATTATTGTTTGATTTATGGTTTCTGAGTATGAGTATAATAGCTAAACTTTCATATTCTACAATAAAATTTGCAAACCAATGGATCTGTCTTGTTTACGCTTTATTGATTTGGTGTGAATAGAAACTGATGCGAATTGCCCAGATGTGTACAGTCAAGAAAATAGGTGAGTTTATTCAAATGAGTATAACTTGTGTTTGGCATGTGCAAATTTAAAAATTCTTGTTTAAATTTAGATGTTCAGAAACTGCTCTTTGCAATGATATAATACTTTACAGAAAATTCCTTTTAAATTGTTTACTAAACCATGACAAAAATAAGTAAACTTCTTTTTTAATCAGTCTCTAGGTATCATAACATACCCTACAAGTGATAAAACCAAAAGCAACCTAATAAGGATAAAAGCGAATATTTGGTCATTACTGTCTGTATGGACACTGACTGTAGCAAGTAATTGAATGGAAATTCATATAATCGAACACCGCTATTTTCTTCCTCTTCTGCCAATGTTACATTTCGAAAAATAACTTAAACATGTTAAAAACGTTCTACATACTTATCCTTCTGCAATTTCAAATTCTGACACTGATATTTTCTTTAATATTTATTATTTTTATCATAAAAACGTGAATTTATATCACCAAATCTGTTAATGTAAACATGGAGGTAAATTTATATCACCAAATATGATAATGCCAACATTAAGGTAAATTAATAAATAAAGAGCGATGAAAAAAAATCAAAAGAAGCAGAAATATAAAGAAAATAACAATTTATAAAGTGCACATACTGTATCCGCACGTTTTGAATGTTCAGTTTAGTATGTATGCTGATAACACAGCATTATATTACACTTCTGATATTATATCAAAAATGAATGTTGATGAAAAGGCAAGCTTAGCCCGAAAATCAAGAAAACTGAATGCATAGTTATTGGTACTCTTCTCAAATACCTGATGATGATTTCGAAATTAAAATTAAAGCAATAATAGCACATTGTATGGAAGAGCGCCCCCAATTTTAAAAAATTGAGATATTTACAAGATTATTGGTAACTGGCTATGAAACTATACCCGTGAGTGGTTAAGCTCTAAAATGTCTATGTGTCGCAAACGAATGCGTTTTGTAGTTAGAATAATTAATATCGGAGATCTCCGATAATAATTCCAAAAGCTGACTGAAATAACGGCCTTTCAATATGAAAAGCCGGGAAATAGCGTCAAGTACGTATCTAAGTTTTACGTTTACCCATTAGTTGGGATTGGTTCAACCAAGTCTAGTAAAGTTAGAGGTCATTTTCTTTCAGGTGGCATTATTTCATTTAGACGGACATAAACGTAATATTTCCAGCTCTGCCGTTGAAATACAATCGGGATCCTAATTTAATTTACAAACTCGCTGCTTATTTTATGAAACTACGCATTTTTGAGCATTCTTCTTTGCCGGTATAGTTTCCTAGAAGTACCAACTAATGTACAACAAAATATAAATTTTGAAAAATTGGCGGCCAAAGTAAGAACTTTGGTGTCATACATGACGAAAATTTATTTATGGAGCAACCATGTTGATGAAGTCAGAGGACAGGTTTTACCTGTTTTGTAGCTACACAAGAAGGTTCATTAACCTTTAATTTTTTTAGTCCCAGTGCATTCAATCGGATTTATAAAAGCAATTCATGCACGCATTTTTACTATTGTAGATAATATTGTGTGGGAAGATGCGGTCAGACTTGAGGAATAAATTTACAAGTTTTTGCAAAAAAATCGTGCTGCAAAGATCCATTACTAGTCCAAAATAGGTATTGTTCAAGCAGGCAAGGCTTTTATTATTCAAATTGAAATAACTTTGAAAAACTGTAACTGTTAAAATCTCATGAAAACACCGGCGTTTTTTGAACTGGCAGCTAGGACTCAACAGTTTTAAAGCGACGCTTTTTTTACAGGTATTGCACGCTTTTGGAGTCCTCTTTTATAGTTATTTGACGTTTCAAGTACGTTTACAGGTTTTAATTTTAAAAGAAGTTTTTAAGAACATTTTTTAGCAAGTTGTAGATAGGAGGCCAGAACTATGGTCAAGATTGTGAATTAATCTTCTGCCACAAAGATTTAGGTAAGAGATTTTACAAGAATGGCAATAAGATTAAAATATGAGAAATAATAACATTTTATGTAGAGATGGTATCTGCACTTAGATATAAGAATGGGCATGGTTCTCTCTTATTAAAGTTATCTAAAGGTTTTGTAATGCCTTTGTATCGTAGAATATTGGAAACTTCAAAACCAAACCAACATGATTTGCAGTCTCTTGATAGGGTGCCTGTTTGTCATTGGCGCAACGCACATCAAGTGGCAGGTTTAGCGGAAGTCCAAACTAAGAACGAAGATAGACCAGTTCCCGCAGATGATACAGCGATCTGTTCGAGATTGGTCGGCGAGATTAGTCGGCGAGCAGAAACTGGATTTTTTCAGGGTAAAATAAAAATTTTGTTATATAGGTTTTTTTGATGATTGATTTGTATAGCCTGGGGTGTCTTCTTAGAATCTGCGGGTGGGACTTTGTCCACCCTTGAGGGTTTTGAGACAGTCAAGATGGCGTCCAAACATGGCGCCGCCGTTACATATTCTCAGCTATAACTACCCTGAGATTCACATAGGATGGATACAATTTGGTGTCTAGTCATGTTTTGGGGTCAGGTAATCAATTAAGACCAATTGCAAAGGACCATTGAAGGTAAACATCATGATCAATCCAAGATAGGCGCAAAAATTCATTGACCGCCAAATCATGGTTTCAGCTGTGAAACACCTGCATTTACCTATTGTGGTATTTTTCGTGTCGATCGAATCATGGTTTGAGGGGCAAGCAATCTAGTGACAATCAATTGCGAGACCATGGTGGTTACATATGGTGCAATCCAAGGATGGCGTCAATAAGGTTGCACAAAAATAAGACAGCCAATATGACCTACAGGGATTCATATGTAAACTTATATATCAGAGGTATTGTCCAGTTACACGTTTTAATTCAAGTAACCCATATTAAAAACCAGTTACAAGACAGTGAGAAAACGCGTTATGGTCAAACAAGATGGCTGCCAAATATGATAGCCCATATTATGGCTGAGCTACGAAGACGCTTAATATTACGTTTATAGTGGTACTTGTGGTGTTCATTCATATTAAGTTACAGTGGGTACTTGTGGTGACAAATGAAACATGTTTCTTAGTTTGTTTGGGGTCAGAAATTCATTGATGAAACCACTTAACCGGTCAACTGAGAACTGAATCATGGTGAAATATGATTTATCACCAATACCTGTGAATGAAATGATCCCACCTCATTATTAGCACAATGTTATAATTTTACTCACTCCAATCTTGGCCTTAATCTATCCCAATCAATCAGATTTTCAATAAACAAAGCTGTTGCCTTATTTCAAAAACTGTCAAATGCTTGAAGAAAAGAAAAGGCATTAGAATTTAAATAAATTAACAAGTTTCATATACTTACCACTCCCACATATCTTGGAAGAACACAGTTTAAGTTGTACGTTTTTGGTAGCAGCCTATAGCTTGTTACAAATGCATCTGATTCGGTGAGTTAGTGTGCTTTTCCTCTGAACATGGCGGGCTAGTCACACGTGTTTGACAAGTGTAGATGGAGAGCCTATCAGTAGTTCTCAAGGGACTCAATCGGAGCCGGGGAGCATCCACGCTTGACTTAAAGGATGCTTACCCCCAGCACTCCGTACATCCTTCACACAGAATTGGCTCGTTTTTTCTTATATCGCCCGCTCGTTCTATCAGTTCCAGTGCCTCCCGTTCGGATTGTCGACAGCTGCCCCGCACATTCACCAGGATAGTGATTTTTGTAGCAGAGTTCCTCAGGCGGAAAAGCCATTTCGCCTTCGTCTACCTGGACGACTGGCTCCTGACCGCGCCTTCCAGGGAACACTTCAAGCACTCCATCGCGGAGCATCGACTTTTAAGGGGCGACGCTGATCTTCAAACGGGAAAATCGTTTTCCGACCGCCGAGCGTATCGCATCCACGCCGCGCGCGCCAGGACCCTCATGAAACTCCACCAAGCACCGACATCTTTGTGACTAGCCTACTGTGCTTCACATCCTTAATGACAACGGTGGTAATACCTTGAGAATTCGCATGCGAGTAGTATAGCTTCACGTCTATCGCGGTTCATATCGCCGAAACCGGATGTCCAAGAGTATTCCAGAAGTCCCACACGTCAGAGGCGATAGCATGGTGGCCTCAGCCGGATAATACCCGCCGGGAGACCTATTCACATCAATACTCCCATCTTTCATTCTCATGACGGATCACCAAGAGTCTTGTGGGAGCCCACGTAGAGAACACTCGCCTCTCGGGAACTTGGACAAGGAAGTTGAACAAGCAGCGCATTACACGTTGGAGCTGTGGGCAGTCAATCTGCGCTGAGACAGACTCCCCTGTCGGTCGTCCTCCCTACTTAACAAGTAGGGAGGATCCGGGAGTCGCACCATTGCCATTTGCCAAGGCAGGAGCTTCGAGAGTCCGGTGGTCGTCGGGGGAGTAAGCACCTCAACCCCAAGATAATGCAGAATGGCCTTCAACAGGACTAACGGCCTGGAACACGCCCACGTGGACCTGTTCGCAAGCCGCCTCACCGCCCAGCTCTCGACATACTGCTCGTGAGCTAAGGCTCTCGCCACCGGATTTGGTCTTCCGCGTCATCGGGGGCCCACGACCGTATTACGCGGGCCTTGCCGTACCTTTGTATCGCCCTAGTTTCCTTGATTGCACCGAGACAAGCAAGTTAATGCCACATGATTCTCAGTGTGGCCGATTGGCCTGACATCATGGTTTCCAAGACTTCGGTTTCTGCTTTACGCAACCTGTTGACTCTTCTATGAGAAGACCTTGTCCAGACCCCGGAGGGTCTGCTTTGATGGAGCTCGAAGGCGATCAACATGACTGCATGGCTATCCCTCATCCCCCTACAGAGCACAGGCCTTCCGCCCAGCTGCCCATCTGACTGGAGAGGCAAGGAGACCTACAACAAGGAGGATGTTAATTCCCGACTTGTCAATACGCTGTACTGTGCAGGGATCGCCGAGTGGAACCCTCGGCGAGCAACTCTCCCAGCCATCCACTGGGATTTGGCGGATGAATTATGATCTCTTCAAGGGAATGCTGCATCGACAGCCGCCCGAACGCTCTCTAGTGTCAGCTTGGGACCTGCCATAAGTCCTCCAGCATCTCTAAATCCCTCCTTAGGGCCCTTCTCTAGGGTTCCTTATCGCCACCACCAAGAAGACCCTCTCCCTTGTCGCCGCAAATCAGGCAGGAGGTATCGACACCCTTAATAAAATAATAATAATATAAACATTTTGTATACCGCAAAATACCAGTTTCTAATCGCTGTAGAAAAACATAACCAACAGCCTTACACACAACTACAACAACCAAGAGGCAATGGAAACGGTCATTGCTTTGTCTTTAGCAGAGAATCACCTCACCTTAACGGGAACGCCGCCCACTTTTCTTCCTCGATCCTTTTTCCTGTCCAAGAATCAACCACTCAGCTTCACTCCACGGCCGATCGCCCTCCCAGATCTCCGACAGGCTTCGTGCTCCAGCATGAAGGACCCTGGAGTCCAGTTAGAGCCTTGAAAGTTTACCTTTGACAGCAAGACCCAGCCCTATTGGGGGGGGGGGGGGCCTCAAGACCAGCCTTCCCCTCACAACTCATAAGCCTTTCGCCGGCCCCCAAGACGACATTAGCCAGATGGATCATGGCAGTCATCATGAGAGCTCGCTATCACTGAGGTCTCGTCGGACTGGGACCACTAGGAGCTCACGACTTAAGATCTCAGGCGGCTACTTGGGTCTCCTTCTGGGGAGCTTCTATCCAAGATACCATGGACCCAATGGGATGGGCTTGTTCTTATACATTCTAACAAGTTTATCTCCGAGGATTTCTAGTATCTCATCGGTTCCTACGGCAGCTAGATCCTTTCATCGGCTTCCTCGTACCCACAGCAAGCCTCCACATCATCCATTCGCCACAACTCTCAGTAGCACTTTACCACTTGAGAGGTTTTTTAGCTCAAGGATAAATTTATAGCAATATTAAATTCACCACAATGCAATGCTTATCAATCTTTAAAAAGCTCTTCATTCCTTGACCAAACCAACATATATAACTAGACACCAAATACGCACAAAACAAGTTATTTGCGGCCATATTGGTGGCCTATTGCTGGTTCTTGGATTGATCATAAATGTGAGGCCTTAATAGTCTTGCGATGATTTTTTTAATGGATTGTTGATCCCAATAACGTATAACTAGATACAATTTTATCATCCTATGTTAAATATATATGAATTTAAAGCTAAAAATAAAATGGCACCATATTGGCGGCCATCTTGGGTTGATCATGATGTGAACCTCGATTGTCTTGTAAATTTTGTGATTGATTCTAATGGATTGGTTGATCCCAAACATATACTAGGAAACCCATTTTTATCATCCAAGCTTAATTAAAGCTAAAATATGTACTCGGTGGCCATTTGGCGGCCCAATTGGCGGACATCTTGGATTGATCATGATGTGAACCCTCCTTGTTCTTGAAATGGTCTTAAATGATTCCTTGATCCCAAACATATGACTAGACACAAAATTATTATTGTAGGTTGAATATAAAGGGAGTTATAGCTGAAAATATGTATTTGCGGCCATATTGGGCATCCATCTAGGATGATCCATGATGTGAACCCTCATTGGTCTTGAAACTGGTCTTAATTGCTTCCTTTACCACAAAAACATATGACTAGACACCAAAATTCGTATTATAGGTTGAATATGAAGGGAGTTATAGCTGAACATCTGTATGGCGGCCATCTTGGACAGCCATCTTGAAGTTCTCAAAACCTCAAGGGTGGACAAAGTCCCCCCGGCAGATTCTGAAAACGAGGACCCCTCCAGCTACACAAAATCAATCATAAAAAAACTTATACAAAAGTTTTAGGTTTCAGTCAGGGTTCTGCCGGACTAAAAAGTACAAAGGCAAGGTATATGCCGATAGCCATATTTTTTTATTAATTTCACTGAAATTTTCGTGATCCACAGCGTGGCCCCCGACTTAATTCCAAAAGTTGAGATTTTATATCAACTGAAACGTTAGCCTTAGTAATGCATTGCAACCCAATCTTACTTGTTAAAATTTCTCGTGTCTGTATAGAAATTCCCATTGGGAATAACTTTTCTCAACGATATCTAGCGCCAAAAGGAGGCTAGTGTCACGAAATGAACGTTTTAATTTCTTTTATGTTTTTTTTTTTTAACTGCTGGTGCGTTGTGGAAATTGTTTTGGCAACCACATTCATTCTGCCCTTATAGCAATGTGCTGTCATGGTGGTTACAGGGAAATTTACATTACTGAACTTAGCACGAAGTTTGCAATTATAGGGTAAAAATTAGTCACATTAGGTTAGTTCTTCTATCGATCACATATTGGAGCATGCGCGTTCGCATTTCTAAGTTCACAAAGTTCATCACGATTCGTCACATACGATAAAGGGCGGCAAGTTTAAAAAGGATCCACAAAACAACGCTTAAAAGACTGATTAGTCAGCTGGTCATCTAACAGCCAACTGACTGTTATATTTTCTTTTGGGACTAAGAGTGTGTATGTGTGATTTGTGCATGTGTGTGTGTGTGTGTGTGTGTCTGCGCGCGTGTGTTTTGTGTGTGTGTGCGTGTGTGTGTTTCTAAGAGCCACTAATTATTTAATGGTGATTTAACGGTTTATATTCAAAAAGTTAAAGTGGCATAATTTAATTTGGGTTAGGATAAATGTTATTGTTAGACCTAATTCCTACCCGAGAAGAATGAGAAAGCAGGAGGTGGTTCGACTGCTACATCAAAAGATAAACCTGTTCAACCGCCAATTCATCTCAATCGGCTTAAATATCTAATCGATTGGACCAAAAGACTTACGTGCCACCATCTCCTGGAGAACCTTACATACACCTGTCATTAACAATCCCAGAAACATTCCAATTACCCAGTTTCAATGGTATTTGCCACATGGGTCTATACACTATGTTGTGACCAGTACAGCGAAAGTACTCGCCTGCATCAGTTATAAGACACTTTGACCCCAATTTTCAAGTATTTTGGCCCATAACCAAATTGGAACACTTTTTCTGACAACAAAAAAGTATGGTTGAGATGTATTGAAATGCATTTAAAGCTAATCATTCATCATAAGCATATTTCACCGGAAATAACCGGATATTGGTAAATTAGCTAAAATAATACATCTTTTATTGACCCCCCAAACCTGAATCAAGTTAGCTTACCGAAAGAGGGGCGTTTTTGCTATTTCTTTCGTAAAAAGCCATTGATTTCCCCTCAATTATTTTTCGCCACCGATAAAATAAAAATAACAATCAGTCAGGACAACCGCGGAGTTCATTGCCAGCAGGACTGTTTGCTGGCCAAATTAATAAGCTATTTTGTGGGAGCGTGTCATTACTATTACTTCCTGTTGTTAAACCTTCCCGAACGGCCGAGCTTGATGCGGTTGAACACATTACTATTACTTCAAATGTCCAACCGAGTGGCCCTTGACGTTTTTCTAATAATGAGCTGATGAATGAAAGTATCCTGGGTAATCGGAATTGCAAAATCGAGCCATCTCCTTCTCTCATCTTCTCTGTATCTAAATCCCTAACCCTTAAATATCCTAACCCTTAGCCTAATCCTTGCTCAATAATAATTCCCCCTTAACTTTTCCCCCTTTTGTTCCAAATATATACCACATTAATTATCCTTAGTCTGAGTAGTTTGCAAATCCACTGAATGTGTTAAGCCGTTGCCAAAACACCCAAATAATGACCAAAGGTTTTGGCCTTTTGCAAGCACATTCTTTGCAATCACTTCTCTCAGACAAGAAATGGCGAAGGGCGAAGAGACAAATATGCGAGCCTCAGTTCGGCAATTGCAGTGAACACATTGTTGACCACACATTCACTTCTTAGAAAGGCTAAAAAGAATTATTATGCTTATAAACTTAATAAATATAAAAAACAATATGAGAAGCACATGGAACGTTTTAAACAATATACTAAATACAGCCTGTCTCCAAAAAAATGGTACAACCAAAAAACGATTTTTTTCAATATTATATCTCAACATTGGTAAATCGTTGTGCACATCATATTAAAGAAAAAAGACCAGGCTTTTCAGGATTTTTTGTTTCATCTCATTTGCTTGTTTCAATCGAGAGATAACTCCAGTTTACTGCGGAACACAAAAATCGAGTTTGTGCCACTTTCTGGTTGAGTGAAAACGGTGAAAGAATTATTTAAACATAAGTTATTCACACTTGAACAGATATGAAATTCTTTAAAAAGGGATTAATTTCATAAAAGAATTCTAAAAGATACGAAAACAGTTACGTAATGGTGGAAGTTATGATCAGTAAGTTCTGGCTTTAAGATAAAGTGAATATTATTCGACATACCGTTGTTTGTTAGAAGAGAACCATGAGCGTACAGCAACCTGGTGGAGAGAGTTCTTATGTTCTTGAAGTATCATGGAACGCAAATTCCTACCAACACTTTGATACCTTGCTTCCAAATTCAAATTTTTATTGACTTCAACAATTAGTAAATGCACAAAGATAGTGCAATATTTTAAGACCATTTCTTTGGATTTGGAGTGTTTATTTTGGTTGCAATTACATTCCTTCTGACATGATCTTAACAAATACCAATTTTGTAATAAATTCAAAGCTCCATTTCATTGATGTGAAAGAAATATTTGGCATAACTGGGCGAAACAACCCATGTCCATGCATAAAAGTGGCACAAAATCGATTTTGGTATATCGCACTAAATTGATTATATCTCTGGATTGACAAAAGCAAATAAGATGAAACAAACACCATTGGAAAGCCTGGTTTTTGTTCTTTAATATTATGGCAAGTAAGAATTACTTATTTTGAAATTTCATATTTAACCAATTTTTTTTCTGATTGTACCATTTTTTTTGAGACAGGCTGTAAAAACAAAAGCGCGAAGTTTTCAAGCAAATTCCGTTATAACGCTAGCATTATCACAGATCCATATGATATTGCAAATGGATTTAATGAATACTTTGTCAACATTGGCCCCAAATTGGCAAATTCAATTGACATTATCCCTGGGATCGATTACTCTCATCACCTTCCCAAAAACCAAATGGAATCCAGTACCAGCTTTTATCTGTGACCCATTACTGAACATGAAATAAAGTAATCAATAAGCTTGATTCTAACAAAAGTCCTGGGGTCCGGTCGAGAAAAAACTCGTCGCTAAACTTACGGGTATAGTATGTCATGATTGCAGTGGACGATTTATCCATAGCACTGTGCAAGAGCATGAAAAGGTGCTATTGTGTAGTACATACGCATGAGTTAGGTTTACGACCGAAGTTTCGCGGACGGACCCCAGGTTCATGATGGTTTAGGGTCATTCATGGTAAAAAAAAAAGATCGAAACCTGTTAAATTGCCAACACACTCCAAATTGACATTCAATGTATCTATTTCTAATGGAGGAGTACCGGGCGCTCTAAAAAATAGCTAAATACCAATTCTCTGTATAATTAAAAATTCCTTTAAAAGGAATTGCACGTCCAATTCATGAATGAGTCATGTTTTTATATAATTTTTAAAATTTATTATGGAATAACAGTGCTGAAATTTGAGTTTTGGTTTGGTGTTAGTGATATTTACATTCTTAATTATTTGATTATAAATTTAATCATTGTTTAGTACTCAGAAATGGTAATTTATTTGAGTTATACTTTGAAAATTTGGAAATTCAGGGAGGCTGTGGTTTTTAAAGTAGAGAAGTATGAAAAGATAATGGTAGTAGATATTGAACGATATATGGTAAAATGAAATTTCTTTTACACCTATGCGAGCGGGAAGCTGAGACACTTTGTTTTTATGTTCTGCCTTTAAAAAGTGAGAATATTTACATGATAATGGTCGATTTTCATGGAAAAAAACGGTGATTCAGTATTTGTGTCTTTGGTTAATGAAACGTTTAAACAATCGATCT
>JAMKCH010044714.1:0-11880 GCA_023653785.1 Ophioderma brevispina
ATAGCCCAGCGCATTGTAGACCGGGCCATTCAAGCACATGGTGGTGCTGGACTGAGTGACAATTCCCACTTGCTATATTTTCAGTTGGGCCTCGCATTCTGAGATTACTGATGGACCTGATGAAGTGCCACAGGAGAAGCTGTAGCAAGTGAATAAGGAAAAAAATAAGTAATCGATACCACACTGTCTTCTCTATTAGGAAAAATGCAAGCAATAATATGGATCTTGACCAAAGCTCACTAACTTGAGCTGGGGCTAGAAAATGCACTTAGTCCAAAAGATTTGCCAATGACGTCATCGTCGAACACAAATGTGCTTACAATCTTGCCATGGGATGGGTTCAAATCCACCAAGCTGGTTCTATCTTCTTAGATTCTAGGCATTTACCCCTTCCCTCATCTCAGGAGAGAGGGTTAGGGTTAGGCATGTTTGAATGGCTGTTTAAAACCATTAATGGCTGATATCTGAAGGGAGTACTAACTTAGGACCTGGGTGTAAACCAGGGGTAGTCTACATTGAGTGGACCTTTTTTCAAAAAATACGTGAAAGTTAAATATAACAGATGAGAAAATTCTCTTGAAGGCCGTTCCAGCCCATCCATGAGGGGATTTCTTCACTGTACAGCACATTTTGTATGTTGGAAGAAAAAAAGGTCCACTCATGTAGGACTAACCCTGGTTAAACCCAGGACTAAAGTTAGTCGCCCTTTCAGAATTTTCAGCCATTATATATGCTCCATGCAGCCAATTAATATTGACAGTTGTTAAATGCAACATTTGACAATGCAAGAAAATCATGAATACTGGTAGTTGAGTATTCATATAGATATCTTGGGTTGGGAACCGATAGTTGTGAGATTAGAGATATAAGTGTGGGTGGTGGGTTTCCGTTAGGATTTTCATGCTAAAATGATTTATTGACTTGTTTGGGTTTCAGTAGGGCCTGAACTGTCAGAAAATGATGATGTGCAAATTTTCGGACTGACTGCCCCATCCTTGCAAGGGGGAAATGTTAGTACAGGAAAAATTAAAATTCAAGTCAAATTGTGTTTTAATGTATTACTAATGCGTTCATCTTATCATAAGATTAAAATAAGTATATTGCCTAGGTTGCAACCTTTAGGTAAAGCGGTATAGCCCCATAATGGTTCAAGGTCACCCTAGGGGGTAAATGCGTCGATGTTGGTGAAAGTGGTCAAATGATTCCTTGTGTCATACTGCAACAGAAAATGCATTTTAATGTTTTGGTGAATCACCATTGCGACATCAGGGAAAATTTTGGTGACCCCCATAGACCAGTACGCCCTTGCTACATTTGCTATGTAATTAGCCACCAAAGTCACACACGGTAAAAGAATAAATTTTTGGATCCTGTGAGAAAGTACAAAGAACTTATCACCAGTTTTCAACAAAATCTGAGCAATGTTAAATTGTATCCCCAAGACTGACCTTGAACCATTACGTGGCTATAGCGCTTTAACTAAAGGTCGGAACCTAGGCAAATATATAATTTTTCTAATCCATATGAGACGAACATTGTTATGTACATTACAACACAATTTGACGCTCGATTTTTGAATTTTTCCCTGTAGTAACGGTTTCCCCTTGAGGAAGGGGGCAACAGTCCGAAAATTTGTCCTCATCATTTCTGACTGTCTGGTCCCATATTGAATGAAAAACAGCAAGAAAATCAACTTTAGCAACAAAATCCTACGTAAACTGTTTCATTGACACACCACCCACCAGAAACTAAATGAAAGCAAAATAAAAACTTACTGAAAGTAAGACGCAAACACCAAGCCAATCCAACTGTCATTTATAGTCCAGCTTATCCCTCACCTCATAGGTGCCAATCACTATGGTGGGTGATCCAACAACCTAGTCCCCCACTTTCCCTCATCAAAATTTGAGATTGGTATAGAAGAACGTTCATATTTTTCTCCTTACTCATTGAAATGTTTTTTCAAGGAGCGCCCTCAATGTTTCCTTTTTCCTGAACAAAAACGTCTCTAAATGTGGTCGACCACCTTAATTAACACGCACTGTCCATTTTTTGCCTTCTACTATCCAAACGGCAGGCTCGAAAAAGTGGGACTTTGGTAAGCTCCTTCACCGGAAAGTTTGGCCACTTTGGAGGGAAATTAATACATAAAATATAGTGGGAAATCTGGTGAGAAATGCGACCATCTTCCCATGAAATTTACATTTTTTCAAGCCCTGCCACCGGCTGTAACCATTTAACAACTCAAATTTTGTAATTAGATTGTTTCTCCGGTTATATGCACTCTTGCATCATGATCGGGTCACCCACCTTAACAAATGCTAGAGTGGTAGTAGTCATAGGATCCACTTTATCATGCCTTGTGACAAAGGATCACACCCAGTGACATTCTGTATAGTAACATCTTGAGGGATGCATCTTAATAAGTCATTATTCATCCCAGTAATCCTTGAATTTGTTTCAAGGTTTCCCAGTTGTGCAACAATATTAATCAGGCAGGTGAAACGGTGGCAATGCCCATAGCGATTCGATATTGGATAGCAATAGCGCCACCAATTTCGATTAGCTCCCTAATATAGACGTCTAATTGATGTCCTATGACGTATTCACCGGATGGCTATCATAAATTTTACAGCACCACATAAAGACTGGCGATTGATTTCATGCGTATGCCTCCACTTCATTGATCAAGTGTCCTATCCCAATTTAATTTAGGATCCCTGAGTAATTATCATACCAGTCTAAGGAGAACAGAGTAATTGAAATAAGGCCCAAATTGCAAAAAGCTGCATATTCCTTATATGGGGGACTTCGCCACCTAGAACCCCATCCAGGGCTCTGCTCTTGGACCTGTCGGGGCTTTACGCTACCCTTTGGACCCCCTGCCGTTGTACTTTGCATCCTCCACATCTGCACCCTGGGGGTGCGTGATCCTTCCTACTACGCGTATGAGAATGACCCATATATTGTAACATCGTATAACAGAATGTTTAGGAAACTATTGTGTTAACCCCATGGGCAATACCTGCCTACCTATCAGCATCTAAGCACTATTTTGATTGGTTAATTGGAAGGTGATATCATGTAATGAGCAAATCAGAAATACTGTAAGAATCGTTGGTTTACACCAAGATATAGAAGTGCAATTTTGATTAGTTACAGGGCACATTGATAGCCTCACAAGTAATAAACCAATGAGATAGATCATAGGTGCATGGTATTACCTAGGGAGTTAAAGGGGCATTTCGTGATCAACAGCCTCGTACCCCCGACTTACCTAAAAGATGTTGAGATTTTTATATCATCTGAACCGTTAGCCTTAGTACTAGTAATCCTTGTGTGCCCAATCTTACGTGCAAATTCGGTCGCATCTGTAAGAAATTAGCAATTTTGTATTTTCTGTCCGTAAACGGACAGAAATTACAGCACAGTAGCCTATGGGACCGTGGGAAACGAGCAATTGCTCATAACACAAAACCGCAAGATCGGGATCAGCTCAAATTTTGGGAATAAGCTTTTCTCAAGCATATCCAGTGATCAATGAATAAAACAAAGTGCTGAAATCATGAAAGCACCTTTAAATGAGATAGCAAAGAAAATATAAGAGCATGTAAATTGTTAACTTCAGATGATATAATAATTTTTTATGGTATTAAAAGATGCAATAGGTTGTAATATATATATTTAATATGGTATACAGTAAAAAAAAGATATATTTTGGAAAACTTTTAAGGTGACAAATAAACATTATAATCTGCCTTATGATGAAGGAAGATTTGCATGAGGAACATATTTACTTTAAGACCATGCTCTACGTTTATAAATGTCTCGCAGGCTTGGTTCCGACTGGCTTAACATCTGGCCTTACTCTGCATAGCCCAGTGTGCAAGGGCTTACTGTATTTTGTGAAACGAAACAGAACTCCCATTGGATTACACGCTTTATTCCGTCATGCATGCATAACGTGTATAACGGAATAAAGCGTATAATCCAATGGGAGTTCTGTTTCGTTTCACAAAATACAGTAAGCCATGTGCAAGGGATTACATTCTGCATTAGATTCTACTCATCTAACTGAACTAAAACTCCAGAACAGGGACCCTAAGATCAGCTGCTGATAAAACCTACGCTGCTCCAAAATAATGGAACACTTTACCTGTAGCAGTCCGAACATCATGTTCTGTACCAGTGTTCAAGAAAGCTCTCAAACATTTGTTTCATTTTCTCATACTTAAATTGCTTGCATTTGCTTATTTTTTGATGCCATGCCATGTGGACTTTTAGGAATGGCATGGTATAATAGGCAAAGGGTCACATTTTGATGCCAACGTCTCCTACACCTAGTTTATTTAGTGGCATGGTTCCTAAATGACTGATGCATTCCTTTAAAGCTACTGACATCATTGTGCAAGAAAAGATTTCATTAAACAAGTCCGATAATAAAGTAAAATAATTGTCATGTACCATCTTTATTTACTGGTAGTACTGTTCTGTAAAAACATGTTTGTAATTATGAATACAGCAAATTCAATCATACATACACATACAGTGTGTTTAATTTGTTGTGGCTGGCGGCACACAGCATGTTTGGAGCCAGCAATAGCTGGTGGCTCACAACATGTTTGGAGTTCAAAAGTTTGACCCCTATTGAAAATAGACAATTTGAGACCACTAAACACTTCGCATTGATATAGAGGGTTCATACTAACTACGAAAGGTGTCATTCATACATACACATACAGTGTTTATTTGTTGTGGCTGGCGGCACACACGCATGTTTAAGCCAGCATAGCTGTGGCTCAAACACTGTTTGGAGTCAAAGTTGGACCCCCTATTGAAAATAGACATTTTGAGACCACTAAATACCTTGCATTGATATAGAGGGTCCATACTATCTACCAAAGGTGTCAAACCTTTGATGTAGTCGGGCATGAACAAACTCCTTAAATAAGGACCCTATAATATTCTTCTCCTGCTCTACAAAGGGAAATAGATAAGGCTGCAGCACATGCATGCACTACATTGCATATTTTGATACAAGTCCAAGGGATTATGACTGCAACAGGGATGGGGGTACTCAACACAAATGACCATACAGGGACGTGCTGCAAACATCAGTCTCCTTTCCATGCTAATTTGTATAGCAATGGGTCGTTTCTCACATTTTTAAAATTTGTTACAAAATCAAATTTTACCAATATGAAGCCAAACTTGCTTCAAATGTCAACATTTTGAGGAAAAAATTACAAATTTGGGTTAAATTTGGCCCACAATTTGCATCTCTGGGTCTTTTTTTGGCAAAAATTGGTATAAATTATACTTCTAGATTCTCAGAGGCACAGGGTTGACCATATCATGTTAAAGACATTAGAATACAAACTGGTTCTCTAATTATAACATTGCCGGAGTGATTACATAACTCTGCCTATAACAAATTATACAGATAACCATAACTCCAAGATATCTTTTTTACTTACTATTTCTATTACAACTATTATGAATTTCTTTACCTTTTTAATTATTATCAACAGCTTACATTAGGTGTAGCTGGCTGTTTTGTAGAGTGACACACCATTTGCTTTTTTAAGACAAATTGACTTTAAAGAGATGGGTCTGCAACAAGAATACACCCACCACAATTTGATCATGCATTTATGGATTATGTAACACACTATGGAGAAAACATTAAAGGTGCAATGAGAGGTTTTAAATAACAGGTGTCCCTAAAAATATGAAAATTCTAGTTTTTTGCACTGATGTAAAGCTTTCTATCAAATTTTTTTAAAAAAATACCCCCATCTGAAAGGATTAGGCTGAGAACTTTTTCTTTGGTACAAAAATTGTGAAATTTGTAATTTCCTTTATAGGAGCAAAAAGGAAATTCAGCCTAAGTTTTCTATTGAAATATAAGTATGTATGCAAATCACCTTTTGTTTTCATTTTAAGTTATTTATGAAGCCAAATAAAAGGTAGAGAATCTATGGAGTGTCTAAACTATCTGAAATCAGTACATAATTAAGAAAATATGAATGACTTGAAATCTTTCATTGCAAAACTTTAACACAGTCCCTTGTTTTGAATTCTGGTCTGTGGCTTATGGCATAGTTTTTGTTTAGAGTGGTCTAACCTTCCTGATTTTAAATAAATGTACTTTGCAGTATGAAATGTAATGTGGGGGCATTTTACCCATTTCAATTGAAAGTTTAATGGCAACATTCCAAAATTGCAAACTGTGTCAAAGAATATATTTTCCACTACTAGTATCCGCGATGTTTCCATTAATTTTTTTACCAACAAAATACGTCACATATTGCACATGGCCAAAACAGGAAAATTGTGGTCCATCAAAAGCTTTCACCGCTCAGTAATCGGGAACTATGAATTTCTACCAGATTTTTTTTTGTGAATCTGGTTAGTTTTAGTAGGGAGTTGTCATTATTTACATGGGGGATAATGGAGGATTTCAAATTGTTTTGGTGCAAAATTTTGGCATTCCTTCGCTTCCATTAAAAAATTTTGCATCCTCTCAATTTTTGATTTCTCCATTGAAAAGTTCATGATCCCCCTTTATCCTTAATGAAAAATTTCCTATTCCCCCTCTCCCACACAATTTTTGGTATCTCATCTCAACTCCTCCTCAAAATAATGACCCTCAAAAAAGGTAAAAACATTTGACAGATTAGAGTGGCCAAACAAAAATTGTATTGAAAAAAATTCTGCAGAATTACCGGGAGGCGCGCGCCCCCTCCCTAGATCCGCACCTGAGTACAGCCAAAATACTCGACCCCTCTCTCATAAAACATGCCTTATGCTACTTATAACTGCATTGTGTCTACTGTAGCGCAGTCACTTCAAAATAGGCCCTCCAAATTAACAAAATACTAACTAAAGAATATTAGTTATGCAATAGGCAAAAATAGATGCATACAAGTAGAAGTTACACAAAATCACTATGAGAGGTGAGTTTCTTAATCCATAATCCTACAAACTACTGCACAGAATAAAGACAAATATTCAAAATATTAACAATACCAAAATTTGTATGAAGTAAAAATTCATTTTAAAGCGGCACTGGCACATTTTCAATTTGCTCTCAAATGATAGTCTAGGCCATTGGAAGAACAGAGATATATTTTACACATAAAAATAACATACCCCAAAACAGATAGGGACATTGATATGAGGATAAAGACATCCAGGTAATTTGTAGGCCAACTTTTAAGTTTTTCATAACTTTAATCAACAAATGTGTATATTACATGAATATTTTTGACTCGTACTCACTGATATTAAAACCACAAAGTTTATAGACCGATCAAACGGTGTGCATAGCGTGGGAAACATGCATACGGCGTGCGTGTTCTTGTGTTAACCGCCATTTTCGTCGTCTGAATTTACGTCGCGGCGCGTTGAATTATAAAATCGGTCTTTTTACGACCCTAAGGAAGCTGTTGTTTATCATTTTCGGGTGCGGGCTTTTGTATAATTAAAAGCCTTACACCATACAAAAATATTGATTTTGAAAAATCTTGAGGCACATATTTTTTCAAAATTTGCCGCCAGTGGTGCTCTTATAAATATACAGGGAATTGCTTATTTCACACACCTTTCCCAATTGAACTTAACCAATTCTAAAATCTCAAATTTCACTCAAGCTATCAGATAGCAAAGATCATATTAGGCCAATGCAAGTCGCGAGCTACCATAGGGACAGGGTGGGCAAAGTCCACGGCCCCCGAGAGGTTAGGGGCCCCAAGATATTGAGAAAAAGAGAGAGAGGAGGGAGAACCAACATCATAGATTTCTCCAAATTTTCAAAACAGGGCTTAATGCTACCAACACTGTATTAATTCATTCAGGGCCCCTTATATAGAATGCCTTCTACGAAAGCGGATCGAGGTCCCATCTAATGTCAGGTAAGCAAGTTTTGCATTTGATACCGATATGCGAGATGCCATATTTTAATGTCCATGTAGGGAGATCTGCATTTAAAAATGACTATGACCAATTACCAGGGCCCCCTATACCAAATCATAAGGGTTGGGATTCAGTGACCCTTGTTTGGGCCCCGCATTAGGTATTGCTGTTATTCTGTACTTGATATTTTGGTCCTTCTTAGCCTATTTGACCAAAGGGAAATTCCAGAGACCGCATGTTACGCCTTACTGTCTAATCAACTATTTTTTAAATAATGATGAATTGGGGCCCCCCCGCCGAAAGTTCTATAGATAAATGAGAGTTTGGGGAAAAAGAAGTGTGGATTCAGTGACGCAGAGTGTGATTCAGTGACCCCTGTTATGGCCCCCAGGTGACTTATTTTTCTCTTAAAATTTTGGACCCCTTCTTGCCGTAATTTGACACAATGGCACGTTCAGCCATGCTATTCATTAACGTATAACACGCCCTAAAGGAATAGACCTGAAAGCCGTGGCGTAACCAGAGGGGTTTCTCTGTGGGGAATCTTGCTTGCCCCCCCCTAGTGATTTCCCTGCACACGTGCCATTTACAGTGAAAACCTAGCCTATTCAATACTAACAAATTTTAATATATACTTCCCCCTGGAAAATGTATGTGTCCCCTTTGGCCCCCCCCCCCTGAAAAAAACAAAACAGTTCCATCTGTACTACTCTCCCTAGAAACTTCTAAACTTCTACGGAAACAAAATGTTTTTATGTTATGGCCTCACACTAACAAATACCCTAACCTAAGTCCAAAAATGAGAAAAAAAATCATCTTTACACGTATTCATAAATTTGAAAATTCTCAAGATTTTTGAGGTCGTGGATCTCAAAATTATTAGGAAGCTCTTGCTTCCTTCATTGGCTTGTTAATTTGATCCAAGTTTTCGAGCAGTACCTATATAGGGCCCCAATTGGTTTTGTTTTGTCCACGTGCCCCGAACATGCTAGCTTACGCCACTGGGCCAATGCATTGAAATTGTGGGCCCTAACAGAAGGCCTTAAACGCACTCCTTGGTACCCCAAAATCTACATCACCCATATATTACTGAAATTATAATGTCTAAACGTTTAATCCACTTCCCATTCTATTAGTCAACCCTCAAATTGGCATAGTATCATAGCATTTGTATATTAAAGGTACTGTCCAATTATAGCCTCATTTTCCAATAAATTTCCTGATGTGCTATGCTTTCATTTTATGCGCAGTGCATCTTTTGCCACACTGGTGTGCCCCCATTTCCAAAATTTTGAGTGCCCCAATTTTCAAAATTTTGAAGATTTTGTGCAGTTGTGGTTTGGTAATTGTCTAATATAACTAAACCTCCGAACAATAATTCTAAGAGTTCAGATTTGTCATAAAATAAGCAAAAGTCAGAATCCCTGACCTTTAAAATAGCCTTCGTCCCCAGAAGCCCAGATTTTACCGGAAGTGGTCACATTTGGTATCCATAAGAAAGCATACTATTTTTCCTCCTCATTCCTGTGAAATCTTAGGGCCAAAAGGATGTTGGTTTGGAAGTTAATGAGCGACAATGTACGCCAATTTGGTCGACCAATATTAACTTTTACACAGTACTCTATTGGGGCTTACGAAATCACGTTTTCCTGCTCTCACATGAAAACGCATTGAAATAATCGGCGCGAAACTTTACATGTGGGTTTTTGGGTGAGGGCCAATCTATCATATGAAAACTCCATATCCTTCAATCAGGCCATCCCCTTGAACTTTAACAACGGAGCTGGAAACGTCAAATTTCTCTGTCCAATTATGAAATAGTACCACCTCACGAAAAATGACCTCTGTTTGACTTTCCTAAACAAATGGAGCCATTAATGGATGCGCATAGACACATACATGGCACTATTTCCTATCTATTCTTTGTTTTTTATATTGAAACAGTTCCAGCAGTACTGAATTATTAACTGGGTCCCGATATTATCCCCATTGAAAATTTCTTTTTTTTCCGACCACACTAAGCCCCGCTTTACCATTCACAGGTATATTTTGTATTAGCCAATTATCATGCAACTGTGTAAAAATCTCAATATTTTGGAAAATTATAGTGCTCTTCCAAAACATGCACTACTTTCGGCTTTAACTACAATCACCATGGTCCGGAAAAGACAACACGGTCGCAGTCCAACTGTAAACGTGCCAATGTTAGCATCAAATATCATGCTGTTTGATTTTTTGTTTCACCAATTATAGCATTCCACGATAGAATGCACATAAAGGTCAATGAGAGATTTTGATGCACGCCAAATATTTGTCAATCATAATATAGTAAATTCATATAAACACTCAATAGATTTTCTACTTTGTATTTGGCTAGAGAAATGTCTAAAAGAGCGAAAAAGTTTATTTTAATTTCTTATATTTTTCTTAGAAAACATAGGCTGAATTTCGTATTGCCCCATGAAGAAATTTAGAAATTTCAAAATTTTGAACCAAGAAACTTTCTCAGCTTACTCCGAGATTTCTTTCTTTTTGATGTAGTAAACAATTCTGGTTTAGTAAACCAGGAGTGCCATGGGATACTGTGTATAACAAAAAATCTGGATCCGGAATTTTAAACAAAGTTGTGTATGTTTCTATATAAAAGACTTCAATTGAGCTTACATTTCACACAGGGTTATGGAACAAGCATTATTATATACAAAATTTGTTTGAAACTGGAGGGAGTCCCTCCTCGGGAACTCTCTGAGTCGGCTTAATCCTTCAGATGGAAAGCTTTACTTCAGGGCAAAAATCAAGTACTTTCGATTTTTTAGGGACCCCTGAGATGTGAACTTCTCTCTTGCACCTTTAAAAGTGACCTGACAATATCACACCAACGTTCAAGGAATTCTTTGTGTATACCTGACGGTAAAAGTGATAATATTCTCGCGTGATTTTTCGCGTTCATGCAATTTTCAACATTTTTGCTTGTTTTTCAAATTCGGCTCTTTGTCAGCTATCTACATAGACCTCACATAAAATAAACATTTTCGTGGGGTTTAATTTCTCGCAAGCTCAGAATTGCGCGAAAAGCGCGAAAATTAATGTAGCGCGAAAATTTCCACTTTACATATCACCCTCAAAAGGAATCTTCTCACCCAAGCTAGTCTTAGATGACGACAAAAATGTCTTGCGAAACAAAAAAGAAAATAGTAATAACTGTACACATTTTCCTGTTATATTTGTCAGAAGTAGAGCTGATCACAAACAACATAACTGGAAATATTTCTGCTTGAATCCTTTCAGACGGTGTATTTCATGATGATGATAAGAATCATCACATCGATCCTGCAACTTTCAAGATTTGTGACAACGTCTTTGCCAAACATCTTTAACCTCACATTGCTGTTCCCACTTCATTCAAGGTGAAGCCTGTGTGTCCTATATACCTATCAGGCGTAGGTTATTTGGAGTTCCTGTAACCTGACCACCTAAACCCACTTTCTGACACACTTATGATTCAGAACCCTTTACGGAATAAAGCAAGGTTTTATTCCGTTAAGGTTTCGAATTCATAGGGTGTCGGAAAAAGTAAGTCAGATGGGTCAGGTTTACGGAAACTCCCTTGTTATTGGTCTGCTACCTCTGCGTAGATGACATGAAGTTTCCACAATGTAGATATAATTTGGTCCTTGACTCACAAGCAATGCCTATCCCTCGTCCATCCCAAATTACGAATTAACAACACGGCGTTTACATGTACCGACTTTGAGCGCACCATAGGCAAAGCACAATCGCACTGTGACTGAACAGGCGTACTACTGGGCCATTCTCTGGATTCACACACGTGACCGAACTTTATTTGCCATCCATGAAAAACCAATACTCTACCAAAGTAGAAACATTATTTTTTGGTTAGATTTTTGTCCAACCTAACCAAGATAATTTTTCCACTTTTGCAGATTGTTTGTTTTGTCACGG